>CM036140.1:3325536-3386536 GCA_002916485.2 Juglans nigra
TTAATGTTCTCAGAGTTTGCAATATTGTTGTTCAAAATAAACTAGCTAGGGTTCATTTTCCTATGGTGAAGAAAAGGTTCTCGAGTTTCATTTTCCTTACACATGGTTGCAACCTATGGTGTGATCAAGGACTAAGGTTGAAAAGATTAACTGTAAGTTCAAAATAGATTTTCAGAATTGTTTAGCTGTAGATTGTTCTAGTCGAAAGGGAGGGATTGCATTGTTATAGGGTAATGACATAAACTTATCTATTCTTAATTATTCATATTGTCATGCTGACGCTATTATTGAGGATGATTGTATGAGGGGTTCTTGGTTTTTGACGGGTATTTATGGGCAACCAGAGATTGGGTTGAGGCACAAAACCTGGAGTCTAATGCAAACTCTGTGTAGGGCGAATGGGGAGGCCTGGTTGGTTATGGGTGATTTTAATGAAGTACTACACTCTCATGAAAAATGGGTAGACAAGATGTGGCCAGAGAGGCAGATTTCTGAGTTTAGAGACGTGGTGGATGAATGTGCTTTGAGGGATTTGGGATTTAGAGGCCAGAAATTCACATGGAGTAATAGGAGGGAAATGGCTCATTGTGTTAGTGAAAGACTGGATAGGTTTTTAGCTAATGAAGCTGCTTGGGGGAGCCGATACCCCAATAGTTGTGTGACCCATTGTTTGGCCGCATATTTTGACCATGTGCCCATTTGGGCAAACTCTGAAGGAGAAGAGGTTTTTCATAGGGCAAAAAAATTGTTTAAATTTGAAGCCATGTGGGTGAAGGAGAAGATTGTGAGGATATCATCAAGGCTAGTTGGAGTAGGGGAGATGTTCATGGCAGTATGGGACAAGTGGTGAGTTTAATAAAGACTTATGGGCACCAATTGGCCAGATGGAACAAGAATTCTTTTGGTAATGTGCAAAAATAGCTAACATTGGCTAGACAGCAGATGGAGGCATTGCATGAGAGAGATCCTGTGGGGGCTAACACTGATGCACATAAGATAGCTCAAGAAGAGGTCCATAAATGGATGGAAAGGGATGAGATAATGTGGAGGCAGAGATCTAAAGCACTGTCACTAAAGGAAGGGGATTAGAATTCTAGTTACTTTCATATGAAGTCTTCACAGAGAAAAAGGAAAAATCTTTTGGTGAAGATTAACAATGAGAATGGAATATGGCAAGGGGAGACCAGAGAGACAGGGTAATTCTCAGGTATTTTGACAAGTTGTTTGAGAGTCCAATCCCTAGTGGTTCTACTGAGTTTTTGGGGCCTCTAGCAACTAAGGTGACAAGCTCTATGAATGAGACTCTGGGCAAAGTTTTATACTGAAGATGAAGTAGTGGCAGCTTTGAAACAGATGTACCCATCAAAAGCTCCTGTCCTGACGGGATGTCCCCTATTTTCTTTCAAAAGTATTGGCATTTGGTGGGCAAACAAGTCAGCTTAGCAGTTATGGAAGCCTTAAATAAAGGTGAATTCCCAACCCCTCTTAATCACACTTTTATTACTCTTATTCCCAAAAAGAAGTCCCCTGAAATAGTGGCCGATTATAGGCCTATTAGTTTGTATAATGTGATCTATAAGTTAATTACCAAGCTCATTTCCAACAGATTGAAATCAATTTTACCTAGTATTATTGAGGAGAGTCAAAGTGCTTTTCTACCAGGTCGTTTAATTACGAATAACGTGCTAATTGCCTATGAATTATTACATTTTCTAAAGCATAAGAGAACAGGGAAGAAGGGATACGCATATTTGAAGTTGGATATGAGCAAGGCTTATGATAAGGTTGAGTGGGGGTTTATTCAAAATGTGATGGAAGTAATGGGATTCCAAAAGGCCTTTATTGATTTGATTATGTATTGTGTTCAAACTGTCTCCTTCTCAGTGTTGATAAATGGGAAACCAAAAGGGCCTATTAGACCCAGTAGAGGGTTGAGACAAAGGGACCCTTTGTCCCCTTATCTATTTTTCTTTTGCTCAGAGGGGTTGATAGCTCTGCTGAAGGAAGCAGGGGTGAGGAAGGAAATATCTGGTGTCCAAATATGTAAGGGTGCACCAAACATTAACCACATTCTATTTGCAGATGACAGTGTTATTTTTTGTAAGACAGAAGTGGAGGAAAACAGGCGCGTGCAAGCTGTGGTGGACAAGTATGGAAAGGTATCAGGGCAGAAGATTAATAAAGAAAAAATAGCCATGGTCTTCAGTGGTAATGCGGGAAGCGCGACTAGAGAAGAGATTATCCAGTTGTGTCGCAATAGTGAAATCCAACAATATGAGCAATACCTCGGACTTCCTCCAGTGGTGGGCAGATCGAGAACTAGAGCGTTTCAAGCAATAAAACAAAAAGTGTGGCAAAAACTACAATGCTGGAAAGGAAAGCTTTTGTCACAAGAGGGTAAGGAGATCTTACTAAAAGCGGTTGCCATTCCATACCAATATACTCTATGCAATGTTTTCTCCTTCCTACAGGGTTTTGTACTGAACTAGAAAGTTTGACGTCAAGTTTCTGGTGGGGTCAAAAAAATAATGAGAGAAAAATTCGCTAGATAAGCTGGAACAAAATGTGTGAGAGGAAATCAAGAGGAGGGATGGGCTTCAAAGAATTGAGGAACTTCAACCTTTCTCTTCTAGCAAAGCAAGGGTGGAGACTTTTGCAAAATGAGAACTCACTGCTACATAGGCTCTTCAAGGCAAAATACTTCTCAAACACCTCTTTTTATGAAGCTGGCTTGGGCTACAATCCTTCATACACTTGGAGGGGAATTTGGGAGGCAAAAAAGTGGTTAAAAGAAGGTTGTAGATGGCGAATTGGGGATGGGAAATCAGCTCTTTTATGGATTGAAAAGTGGATTCCAGGCCACAAACATCTAGAAGAGGAGAGAGGTTCTCTTAGGATGGACAATCGAGAATCCCTAGTTGCATCCATCATTGATGAAAACACAAGATGGTGGAACGTTGACAAGATTAGAACCCTTTTCAATCCACAGGTGGCAGCAGACATCCTGAAAGTTGTGATACACCCAGGAGCCAGTGTAGATAAATTGAGTTGGCTGAATGAAAGAAGTGGTAGATTTACAGTGAGGAGCTGTTACAGATCCATATCAGATCAGAAGACGAGCTCAATGGCATAATCCTCTAATGCTAAGAGACAGCAAGCTTTGTGGAAGTTATTGTAGAAATTAAAAGTCCCTAATAAAGTAAAAGTTTTTGCATGGTGAGCTTGCAAAGAAGGTCTCCCTACTAAAGAGAATCTAATGAAAAAGCAAGCCATTTCAGAAAGGAAGTGCAGTTTCTGCTCCCATCTAGTTGAGGATCTCACTCATGCCCTTATTTCTTGCAAACATCTAGAAGAGGTATGGCAACAATATTTTCCTTCTCTAGTTAGAACTGGAACTTCTCTGGTTGATGTGGCTCTACACATTGTTGAGGGGAGGCACAAGGACAACTTGGCATTTTTCTTTTCTCTAGCTTGGGAATTCTTGTACAAAAGAAATAAGATGGAGTTTGAGAAGATGCAGGTGAGTCCTAGACAGGCAGCAGAAAATGCTTCGGCCCTTATGAGTAGGCATTAGGAAGTACAGTAAATTCCAAGAGCATTTCTTAAACATTTTTTACATTGGAAACCACCTCCCATGGAGTTTCTAAAACTTAATGTAGATGGAGCTACCTTTGGTGAACTGCAAAGGACGGGTATAGGAGTGATCCTAAGAGATGCTAAGGGCAAAGTGATTATGGCAACCAGCATGGTGGAGCAGGCAGTGGAGGAATCCGAGGCTATAGAGCTACTAGCCATTTTCAGAGGGCTTCAGTTATGTGTTAGCATGGGGATCTCACAATTAATAGTTGAAAGTAACTGTTTAAGGATTGTTGAAGCTCTACAGCAAAACACTATGACAGATTCTATCCTTGGTGTGTTATTTGGTGAAATTGCAAAGCTCTCAAATTGTTTTAGATCTTGCTCTTTTATTCATACCTATAGGAAAAGTAATACGACAACTCATTGTTTAGCCCGTTATGCCTAGAATGTTGAAAAAACTGAAATGTGGTGGGATTGTATTCTAGACTTTATTTCTCAGGCTATCTGGCTTGAAGAATGTATGTAATCCTCATTATTAATCAAATTGTTGTTTCCTGTCAAAAAAAAAAAAAAAAAAAAAAGTTGAAAAGATTAGAAAGTAGTTGAGTTTCAAGCATAGTTTTTTGGTGGACAGTAAAAGACTCCGTGGGAATCTTGCTTTTATGTGGAAGGATGATATAAATGCTAGACTAGAATCTTACACAACCATATTTCTTTAATAGTTCATCACTCTAGTAAAGGGAAGGATTGGGTATTAATAAGGTTCTATAGAATAATCCACTGGTTTCTAAGATTGCGTTGGGGTAGTGAGGAGAGTTGAGAAAAATTGTGAATAGATGTGAGTAGAGATTGAGTGTGTTTGTGGGTTCCATTGAGATGAGTTTGAGGTGTGTAGATGTATGAACTATGAAGTATGTTGAGTTGTTAACTTTTGAATAGGATGTTGAAAAATGTATGGGTCCTATCAATGATTGGTTTTTTTTTTTTCAAAGAGCAGGAAAGTCACATGTCCAATAGTGATCTCGTCCCAATTTTATTAATAATGCCCTCTCTTATGGCGAAGGAATACCGTGGTAATAAGAAAAGACCCATAGGAAACAGGATCACATCCAAGGAAAACAATCTATGACAATCTTATGACAAAAACAAAAGAAAATAGAAACAAACCACAATAATCAGAAACCTAAACTCTTAGAGTTGGGAGACCTAAGAAATCCAACCGGAGCAAACCACGAAGAATCCGTGGAGGAGCGCAATTATTAGAGTAGACCAAATCTGCACCTAAAGCCCCTTCCTTGGCTAACCAATTCGTCACCATATTACCTTCACGAAACACATGTAGAAACTGGCAATTAAGAGTACGAGTCAACCCAATAATTTCTTCCCAAAAATCCTCAAGGTACCACACACCACAACACCCTCACATCCACCAAGAAATAATCACCATAGAATCCATTTCTATAATCACATTAGAAATATGTAAAGAATTGCAGATTCTCAAACCTTGAAGGAGTGCAAGAAGTTCCGCTTTATTATTTGAACTATAACCAATAGGAGAGAAATAAGCCTTGACTAAACATCCTAACTCATTCCGAATAACCCCACCAATACCACAAGGTCCCGGATTTCCAAGGCTACTACCATCCGTGTTCAGTTTATACCAACCCGACGGCGGCTTAATCCGCCTAACCAATTTGCAACAATGAGCTTTTGGCTCAATCGGTTTGATCCGCAAGGCCTCCAAAATCTTCTCATCCTGGTTAGACAAACGCAAAGGATTTTTTGCCCCAAGACAAAGAGAACCAAGGCAAACACAAATAGAATGAACAACCACTTCATGAGTTTCACGAATACATTCCATTCTCGCCAGACATCTTCGCCTCCATAGTCTTGAAGTAACAATGATAGGAATGATGCCAACAATAAGACCCACCTGAGAAGAAAAGCTAGCACACCTAAACCAAGTCCCAGAGTTTTGCAACCAAGAGCTACCAAGAGGAATACCAAACAGAGTGCCAAAGAAAGACCAAATTTTATGCGGAAATTCACCCTTAAAAAGAACATGATTAATATTTTCAATATGTCCAACATTACAACAATCACATTTAGAAACAAGGGGAATACTAATACGACACAAACGTTCATCCACACTCAAAACCATATGCCAAGCCCTCCAAAAATGAATAGACATTTTTAAGGGAAGACATTTATGCCAAATCCAAGCATGCCAATCAAGGGGAGAACCTCTAATGCGAATACAATGCCAAGCCGATTTTGTAGAGAACATACTTGTCTCTGTTGGAGTCCAAACAAGAACATCTTTTCTAGGCTTAAGCCTGGCTAAAGAGACTAGAATCTCATCCACCTTCTCCTGCCCAACTAAACTCTCCCGAAAATTCACATCCCAAGTATCCAACAATCTACACTCTTTAATTTTTTGCAAAGGTGAACCCACAATCGGCATCTCATTAATGAGAGGGCCATTATCCCTCCATTTGTCATACCAGAAAAAAATCTCTCACTCTCTACTCTTCCATTTTGAGTTATTCAGCAAGCATGGAATACAATTAGCAACCATTCTCCAGAATCTTGTACCTTTTATGTCTTCTACTAAAGCCCAAGGCTTCGAACCCGCATATTTAGCTTTGAAAAAATTGGCTCATAAAGAATTACCTTGTGTAGATTCCTAGCAAAACGCATGTGTAAAGCTTTCTGCATGTCCTGGAGATGCAGTAACCCAAGGCCCCCTTCTTCCACAGGATTGCAAATATGTCTCCAAGCCACCCATTTCCTTTTCTCCTGCCCTCCAGATTCCCCCCAAAAGAAAGAGCTCATCAATCTATGAATCTTGTTAATAGTAGCTTGAGGGGCCTGTAAAATAGCAAAGAGATGAATCGCCAAACTAGAAATAACATGTTTTAGTAGAACAAGTTTGCCACCCGTAGAAAGTAGCCTCATTTTCCACCCACTGATTTTTTGTCTAACTTTATTCACCATGCCTTCCAGATGACACTGCTTAAGTCGCCCCACAATAATCGTTACACCTAGATATCTGAAAGGGAAAGCCCCTCCATAAACCCAGTACGACGTAAGAGCCGATGCTTGTGCATGGGAGAAATATGCTTCAAAAAATACAGCGTAGATTTCTGAACATTGAAAGCCTGACCCGAGCATCTCTCATATTGCATCAGGATGTTCTGAATAGCTCAGATCGATCTCTGATTACCATTAGAAAAAATCATAATGTCATCAGCATACATTAAATGAGACACAACTGGCGTACCTCGGGCTTAATAAAACTGGCCAAAAGTATTATCTCTCACACTGGCATGAATCATCCTGGAAAGTACCTCTTGCTGAATAATAAACAAATAAGGAGATAAAGGATCCCCTTGACGGAGACCACTGCCTCTCGGAAAGAAACCCTTGACCTTACCATTCATCATAACTGAGTACCATGGACTAGAAATGCAAGAATGCACCAGTTCACAAAATTCAGAAGAGAAGCCAAACTTGAGCAAAACTGCAATAAAAAAATCACAGTCCACACGATCATACGCTTTCGCCATATCCACTTGCAGCATAATATTACCCCCATGACTACATTTGTGCATAGAGTGAACCATTTCCTGGGTAAGGCTAATATTCTCGAATATACTCTTTCCCGGAATAAAAGCTCCTTGCTCTAAAGATATCAGTCTAGGCAGGAGACCTGTTAGTCTATTCACAATAATCTATCAATGATTCTCAACACCCTTAAAACTAAATTTTGCACAATATTTTTTTAGAGAAATTTATTTAAATAAAAAATTGTAAAAATATTAAATTGCTAGCAATTATTCCAACAATATACTCATGCCCCCATTTTGTTCCAAACTTTGGCTATATTATTATGACAACCCACAAGTGAGTTATTTCACATTTTTTTTTTTTACTCTGAAACTTATTTAATTCAAAATCTTCAGATTATTATAAATATTTTCAATTATAAAACAGGTTTGCTCATTTAAAATTCTTCGAGAAAGGAAATTATTTAATTCCAAATTTGTAAAAAAATCATTTTTATCATTTTTTTACTGCGAGTGTACTCATAAATGCGATAAAAGCCAACATTCGATCTTCTACGTCTATTTCTACCCAACTTCAACATCAGTTTCATTTCTCATTTCACAGGTTCGTTAATAAAAAATATTTATATTTAAAGACGTAAAGCCTCCAATTTTCGAAACATGTTCCCCGCATACAAAAATGGTCATACAATACCATGTAAAATATTACAAGCATCAATTCGCAGTTGTATGTGAGCACAAAGGTAGTGCGATAGACTCCTTGGTTGCAGCCATGGCTTGTGCCGATGCAAATGACGTGCCAGGAACACACAACAGATGAGCTGGGTTACCGCACCCTGGGATATGGGTGCATAAATCCCTCAGTACACAAAAGGCAGAATCTACTAACTAATAATAACTTGAAAAATATTAAAAACATTAATAATGTTTGCTTCAAACATTACGAAATACTGCTCGTCCATAAGTTAATTAATATATAATACATACCCTCAGGAGGCCATGGAAAATTGATCCCAGGATGACTCAATGCATCCATAAATATGCGAGCATAATGGGCAGTGCCCTCCCACTGAGCGTATATGAACGTGAATTTCATATCGAAATCACAGGCTGGCAGCATATTTTTTCTAACTCAGTGATGCCGAGATAGATACGCATTAGTTGTTACGGTGGGCACCCATGCGTCGATATAAGTCCTGTTGATTGCACCATAACATTTCTGCAATCATATAATAAAATTGTGAGTTCTCTAATTTTTAATAAATGGGACCGACCACACTATGAAAGTGTCAACCACATATCGCTTTCCTTAACCCAGAATAAGAAATGGTTACCTTGAATCATAGATAATGTCTAGGATTGCCTTCAATATAAGGCGCCGCCCCAACAATATGTGTAGGTATCACTTGTGGAGCAAGGCGACCTAGTGCCTGCATCACCATGTAGACATGCCGATTAACGCTTTCACTCGAATGTTGAAATCGGTCGCCTGTGATTCGCTGAACTTGCCCATGTCCTATGGTGTATGCAAACATTACAACGGCTTCCTCCATGAAAACCTCTCTTGTCGATTCCAGAATTGTATTCGCACGTAACGTATTGCATAACACTTGGAATACATATACTTCCATCCATAACATGTTAAAACAACTATTTGGCTGTCCATTGAGGATTACGACTATATAGTCTCGTCCGCGTAAGCCGATGTTATGTTGCGGCATTCGCTCAACCACTGACTCCGTAGATTCCTCCTTTTTTGTGGCAATCACAAGAATGGCTATGTGATCCCACATTGAGGGATCACGCCTCCTCCAATCCTGGTATTCTTCCCACGTTGGATACTACTTACTACTCGATGCACCTTCGGTCCGACCCACTTCCTTTGTCCATTCTGTGATTTCAAAGACAATTATTCCAATAACACTTCACCTCTTGAACAAATAATTTATAATAAGTGTGTATAGAATGGCAGTGAACATCCAAAAAGCATACAAATTATGTGTTATATGACTTGTCTAAAATATGTGAGTAAATAATATAGAGACAAATCAAATATAATAAGTAGCAAATTATTTTAGAAATTGAAATAAACCGTTTGCAAATTATGACAATCAATAAAAAAAAAATTCATAAACTTAGTCAATAAACCGTTAGCAAATTATGAAACTCAGTCAATAAAAAGGAACAATATCCACAACAAATACTGACTTTTATAAACTAAATTAATGTAGCATCGTCATACGCTACGTCACTCCAACCCCCAGATCCAATCAACTCTACAGTCTGGGACTTGAGTAAGAATACCTCTTGCGCATTAGGATCCATCAAAATCCTAGTTGTGCGAGAATATTGTTTTGTAGGCAACCGCAGGGTGATCTCATCCCAAAACTTCATACATTGAGCTGTGGTGCTAAATGATGCATTTGATTCACTTGAGCCTTCACCTTTGCTATGCTTTCTATTGCATTCCCCAAACATCTGCTTGAGAGGCACACGAGTTGGCAGAATCGGAGGTGTGAATTGGTGGAAGGAGAGGTGGCAGCAGACAAGGGTGGTGGCCAGAGCTCGAAGGTCTCGTGGAGATGGCGCAGCTGTGGCATGGACGGCAAGGGCTCACGGGTTGAAGGAGGGAGAAGGAGGAAGGAGAAGAGAAAAGAAAAAGAGGAGAGGAGAGGAGAGGAGCATGCGACGCTAGGGTGAAAAAAAAGAGGTCCTAGGGTTTTCACCCTTCCAATTCCAAAAATGGTGGCATTTGCAACAAGGGGCCTATTTTTCTTTGGCTTCAACTCATGGACTCCCACACAGGCTGGGCCCTCCATTGAACCCACTATCCTACCTACTTGTGCCTCAATTTTTACCAAAGAACAGTAAAACAAAAGTAACTAAAATACATGAAGTCCATAAAGAAAATTTTTGGGTTTCACATCATCCCATTAAAAGAAATTTCATCCTCGAAATTGACAAGCTTAATCCATTAAACTTCAAAACAGTTACAACATATAGCTCAAAACTTGCTTGGAACAAGATAAACAATCAATAATACCCAAACAGATATGGGTAATGCTCTCTCATGTCCACTTCTCTCTCCCAAGTGAAGTCTTGAGCTGACGGATCTCCCCATGACACCTTCACTAAGGGTATTGTCTTGGATCTCAGCTTTTGCTCCTTTCTGTCCAAAATCTGCGTCAGTGCTTCCTAATATGTAAGGTTAGGCTATAGTTGAATGCTATTGGGGTTGACAAGCCATGGCTCTTACTGTCTGAAACTCTTCTTTTGTGAGGATACATGAAACACGTCGTGCAAATCCCCAAAATAATCTAGTAATGCAATCCTATAAGCGACAAGACCAACCTTTTCCACTATCTGAAATGGGCTGACATATCTCAGGCTGAGCTTCCTGTTCTTCACAAACCACTTAATGCCCTTCATGGGTGAGACTTTTAGGTACACCCAGTTACCTTCCTTGAAAGACAGGTCTCTTCTCCTCATATCTGCATAACTCTTCTGAGGACTCTGAGTTGCTGTCATATTGTCTCTTATGACTCTGACCTGATCCTTCATCTCTTGAATTATTTCTGGCCAAATAAGCTTGCTCTCACCAACCTCATCCAAGTATAACAGTGATCTACACTTCCTCCCATACAGAGCCTCATAGGGTGCCATCTGAATGGAAGCTTGAAAATTATTGTTGTATGCAAACTCTATGAGTGGCAAGTTATTTTCCCAACTACCTTTCAATTCCAAGGCACGGGCTCTCAACATATCTTCAAGAGTCTGAATAGTACGCTCTAATTGGCCATCTGTCTACGGGAGATGAGCGCTGCTAAACTTCAACTTAGTGCCTATTGAAGCCTGCAAACTCTTCCAAAAATGGGATGTGAACCTTGGGTCCCGATCCGATACAACGGTCTTGGGTATCCCATGCAAACTGACTATCTCTTTCACATACATTCGTGTCAACTTTCCCAAGGTGTTAGTATTCATGACTGGTAGAAAATGGACACTTTTGGTCAAACGGTCGACAATCATCCAAATAGAATTCTTCCCACTGGGAGTCCTTGACAAACCCACTAGAAAATCCATAACAATATCATCTCATTTTCATTAAGGAGTTGGAAGAGGTTGAAGGTTACTGGCAGGTCTCTGATGTTCTGCTTTAACTTGCCGATAGGTGGCGCATCTTTGAATGAGCATGGCTATGTCCCTTTTCATCCCTTCCCACTAAAACTTTATCTTTAGGTCCTAGTACATCTTCGTACTTCTGGGGGGAACTGAGTAAGGGGCCGCATGCTCCTTTGCCAAAATCTTATCCTTAATCTCTGAATCAATAGGAATCACCCTATGGTTTCTAAACAACAAAATCCTCTCCTTGGTCAAATTGTAATGTGCAGGTCCTCTTGACTTTCTAATCCTCTACCAGATATCTAATAGCTTCAGCTCTGTCCTTTAAAAAGTCTTCAATTCCTCAAAGTCCACAACCTCGACTTCTTGCATTGAGGTTAAGATCTCCTCTTGTTGTGAACTTTTCACTAAAGGTGTCCTCATTCTGAAGAGAAGAGAGTCTACCCCTGATGATTCGGCCACATCCAAAAGGTGAGATTTCCGACTTAGCACATCAGCAACCAAGTTCGCTTTTCCAGGATGGTACTTAATCTCACACTGAAATCGCTAATTAACTCTAACCACCTTCCCTGTCTCATGTTGAGATTTTTCTGTGTGAGGAGATGCTTCTGGCTCTTATGATCTGTGTATACTTCATAGGTCTCCCCATACAGATAGTGCCGCCATATTTTTAAAGCAAAGACCACTGCTGCAAGCTCCAAGTCATGATTGGGATATCTTTTTTCATGAGCCTTCAACTGGCGGGATGCATAATGCATAACTCGCTCTCCTTGCATCAGTACACACCCCAAACCAAATTTAGAAGCATCGCTGAAAACAACAAACGTCTTGTGCAGCTCTGGAAGTGCCAAAACAGGTGTCAAGGTCAACCTTATCAATTCTTGGAAGCTCACTTTTCAGTCCAGAAAAACTCAGCATTCTTTTTGGTCAAAGCAGTGAGTGGTCTAGACAATCTACTCCCAATAAGCTTTAGATCTCATGCGAGTCCGAAGAATCTTCGGCCACGCCAGAACACCTTCAACCTAACTAGGATCTATAGCCACACCCTCCTAAGAGATAGCATGCCCAAGGAACCTAACTTCATCAAGCAAGAACTCACATTTGCTGAGTTTTACATATAATTGATGCTCCTGCAGCTTACCTAGTACCAACTGTAGGTGATTAGCATGGTCCTCCAAATCTCAAGAATATACAAGAATATCATCAATGATGACAACCACAAAGGAATCCAAATAAGAGTGAAACACCTAATTCATCATATCCATAAAAGATGCAAGCGCATTGGCTAGTCCAAAAGGCATTATTTTGAACTCATAGTGCCTATACCTCGATCTGAAAGCAGTCTTCGGTACATCCTTGTCCCTTATTCTCAACTGAAAGTAACTCGATCTCAAGTCGATCTTCTAAAATGTAGTTGCGCCTTACAATTGATCAAATAAATCATCGATCCTAGGAAATGGATATTTTTCTTTATGGTCACCTTGTTAAGCTCTCAATAATCAATGCACATTCTAAGGGTGTCATCCTTCTTCTTGACAAACAGTACGGGTGCTCCTCAAGGTGAAGAACTGGACCGAATAAAACCCTTATCTACCAGTTCTTGCATTTGAGTCTTCAACTCTTTCTACTCAGCTGGTGTCATCCTGTAGGGAGCCTTATGCACCGTAGCGGCTCCAAGTTCTAGATCAGTCGTGAACTCAACGTCTCGAATGGGCCACAGAGTTCTACTAAGAGCATTACCGTTTTGGCCGAGCCTACTGTCGCCGACCCAGGGAATGTCACTCAATTTTACAACTCCCGAGTGACCAGTGAAGCTCCAACGAGATAATACATCATCTCTGCTTGGGGTCATATAAGCCCGCACCCATAAAATATGCTTTTAATCTTTTGACAACAAAACACAGTTTTTTTGATTTCACAGCCTCAGGGCAAAGCCCAATTAACAAATTATAACAATTAATAACAATAAAAATGCAAATGCATGATAAGAAGTTATTTGATGGCATGGCATAATACAACCAAGCAGCATACAGTTCATCATACAAACATCACAATTGTCATAGTCCCAACAATTTCATAATTTCCAAACTACACACGATTCCCAATGCTCCACCCTGCCTTAGGTCAACATTCATCACCAACTACATTAATATAACCCAACGACGCTCCACAGGGCCCCCGGCAACTTCTCGTTCACAACCAGACTGCAACAACATTCAAATGATAATTTATTCTATGTTAGTATTTTGAGGGTCAATCCTGGAATTTACTTACAACAGTGGAAGAGAAATTTCTGGATGATTAAGTATGATGAATTTAAGTATCCTGCGAGCATGCGTGAGCCCATGTCACTGTGCAGATGGAAGAAAAACAGTTATTCAAATCTAGCACTGCCTAAAGATAAATAAACAAGGTGAGGGGCATGCGGCTTACTGTGGTGGCGTCTGGAGGGGCGGAGTACGGTTACAGTAGTGGTGGCAGACAATGACAGAGATGGATCTTGGCAAGGTTTTCGGGATGATAGCTAGATCCTTTTAAGGGGTGGCAGATCTGGCGTAGTGGAGGATGAAAGAGGGAATTCTTCGCAGTAGAGGATGGCGATTGATGGCGGAGCAGATCCCAAAGGGAATTTCTAGACTTGGGTTTGGGCGGATCTTAGGGGAAAAAAGGCCTAGCAAAAGGGAAGGAGTCAAACGACCATTGCGAAGCTACTTTAAAGGGGTGGCCCGCAGCAGCGCACAACGACACTAGGGGAAAAAGTTCCCTAAAACCTACGGGAACGTAGAATAGATGAAGAGGAAAAAGATGAGACGAGATTTGGGAGAGGGTGAGAAGACTTGGGATGATTTTCGAAATGAGAAGGCGTGGGGATTGGGAATCGCAGCCACACGATTGGTGGTGCGGGATGATGGGAGGGAGCAAAACGTTGCATGCGTGGCATGCGGTGGTTGGCGTGCAGCAACGGCGAGCAGGCAACATCACAAATAGATGCACGAGTTGGTAGAATAGGAGGTGCGGATTGGTGGAAAGGGAGGTGGCAGCAGACGAGGGCAGTTGGCAGAGCTCGAAGGATGCGTGGCGATGGCACAACGGCGGCATGGGAGGCGTGGGCTCACTGGTTGCAGGTGGGAGGAGGAAGAAGAAGAAAAGAAAAGAAAAGGAGAAAAGAATAGGAGAGGGTTTTCACCCTTCAAGTCCTGGGGTGAAATAAGAGGTCCTAGGGATTTCACCCTTCAAATCCAAAAACGGCATCGTTTGCAACAAGGGGCCTAGTTTTCTTTTTAGCTTCAGCTCATGGACTCCCACAAGTGTTGGGCCCTCTATTGAACCCACTATCCTACCTACTTGGGCCTTAGGTTTTGCCAAAGAATAGAAGAAAAAAAAAATTGGTTTCACAATCGCTCTCCCTTAGACCTGACATGGGCTCTAGATACTAGTTTAACATCCTAGGTTCTTAGCAACGATGTAATAAACAAGTAAATGACAACAAGAAAAAAGACAATCGTAAGACACAAAATTATCACAGTTCGGCAACATGCCTACGTCCATAGAGATATAGGGGGTTTTATTCAAAAGAAAGTGGGAACACCGTGCAGTAATACAATATCTCTGACTCACTTTTTCTGTCTTACGCAAACAAGGGTTGCCTCTCTCTTTTCTTTCCGATTCTACCATTCAATTCTACCTCAAGATTGTTACTCAAAACAAATATAACACATACACACACAAGTGAGACCCAAATGAACTCTTTGCCTAAGTTTCGCTCGAGCTACTTGTCACACAAGACTCAAGCAAACTCTCTGTCTGAGTATAGCTTGATTGACCCATCGCGGGACTGTCGAGCAAAGTCTTCGGCTAGCATTTTATCAGCTCACAAACTAGGTTCCACAAACCCAACACTTGACCTACATAAAGATCTTAGAAAAGTAAATTTACTCAATTATGTAAGCCTGGTCTTCATAGAGATCCAACGTATCGCATCAAACCACATTTCTATGTAAGTTTTCTTTTACAATATTTCTTTGTAGATCTAACATTTTCCAATTATGAAATATCAATCTAGTATGTAAATTTGTAAGAACTCGTTGCTAGTTGCAGCAATATATGGAATCGGTTCTATTCTCTATGTTTCCAAATACTTAATTATTTTAACTCCAAGGGTGGTGTAGTGGTTATGTTGTGAGCTGTATAAACCAGACTACTTGGGTTTGGAAGTACTCAGCATTCACACTCTTAATTGGAGACATCAGACTAGGAAAATGTTTTCATAAATTATTCAAGGTGCACTTACATGAAACTCCATATTAAAAATTTTGTAACTCTTGAGATTAGTTAGGATTGTTTTTACTCAATAGTACAATTTCTCAATTACCAATAAAGGAAGGGAAAAAAAAAACAGAGGGAGAGATAGAAACGATCAAATTGCGTGCTCAGATATTTATATCTTCAAGTTGGATGAATGAAAACAGGTGTTGTCAATGAGAACGACATGAACAAGAAAGTAGTGGTCATTGAGATCATGACATGAACAAATAAAAGTCATATTTGAACATATGACGCGTACTAAGGAGATTTCATTTGCATATCTTTCTAAACCTATTAATTGCGCTGATTTTTTTATTAACCTTACGAATAAATTGTGGCTGAAATAAATTCGAAGTAATATTTATGCATGTACTCTTCTTTTGGACTAGAAGATAAAGTATTAGCTAGCACCTATGGAATTGATATGGGAATAATCAACTAGAAGGGACAACTCAAATGCCATTTGTACTAAGAATGATGCTACCTGGTCATCTAAAGTTTACTATCCAGATTTTCTTGATGTCCACGTAATTCATTAAAAAAGTAAAAAAAAACACAAACACAAAAGGGTAGATGGAACCTAGGGTTCCATTCTTCCTCTTTTGTATTTTTGGACGTCTTTTTATTTTGAATATGTTTTTATTAAAAACCATGTATCGCCACGTGCCACGTCAAGAGGGTCATCTTGAGCGATAAGTTTCGGATGGCTCAATAGTTGTACTCTTCTATTATATATCCATTCGCACAACCACTACATTTATGGAGGTATATAACTATCCTATAATAATTAGAAGTCGATTTCCATCTATTAAAAAAGTTGAATTTTTCGACAAATTCAAATTCTAAAATGTGCTGGTCCAACAAATGGAACTATCAAACTTAATACTGATGGGAATTGTTTCGAAAATTTAGAATTATATGTGGAGGATGTGGGGAGATTAAATATGCTGGAGCAACATTTGCAGCGAGTTTTTCCTCATATTATGGTAAATAAATAACAAAAAAAAAAAAAAAAAAGATTACCCAAGGTAAGTACGATCTATCTTTAGTAGGTGACTTTGGAATTACAAGAGACATTATTTCCTCTTTTACCAGTAGGAGGGCCATGCAAGGCACATGTCCGGTTCTCTCTATATAGACTCTTTCATTTTGATGAAAAAATTAAAAAAATAATTATGTTTTGAAAACATTGTGGGAGGTAATTTTTCGACCATCACAGCGACCAAAGAATACCTTTATCATGTGGGAGCTCGGCTCCCCAACATGTAAAGAGAACCCCAATCATGCTGGAGCTCGGCTCCCAAAATTGTAAAGCCCACCCCGATCTCAAAAAGTATTCGACCCTAGATCAAATTGGTCTAACTACGTGAGAGCTCGGCTCCCGAGCATATGTAACTTACCTAATCTCGAAACTATGCGACCTTAGTCACCTTAGTTGGATTATGTTGGAGCTCAGCTTTCGAGCATGTAAACCTTACACAAATCTCCAAAAGCATACATCCATTTTAGATGCACGAGAGGCAAGCTCCAATGCGATCGGGGTACTCTTTTGGAGATTTGGGTAAGGTTTACATGCTTGAGAGCCGAGCTCCCACATAATCAGGGCACACGGGTTGCAGGAGGGAGGAGGAAGAAGAAGAAAGGAAAAGAAAAAGAGAATAGAAGAGGAGAGGGGCCCGCGGTGCTGAGCTGAAATGAAGAGGTCCTAGGGTTTAGGAGTGGGCAGAGGGGGCCCATACCACGCTACCCTGCCCCAGTCTACCCCGCAAGGAGAAGGACTAGTGAGGGAGGGGGGCAGGATGACCTCAACAGGGCCCTGCCCAGACCCTCGCTCCGCTTCACATATATAAAAAATTATTTTATTACTTTTATATATATATACATAAATAAATATATTATATACAATTTATTAAAGACTTGAGATTGTATTCAAGTTATTGGATTACTTTGGCCTCCTAGGCCAACCATTATATAGAAGGCCAAGACAATAGAATAGTCTTTCTTAAGCAATGTAGGACTTACTAGCAGAGTGTCGAACTATTCTCGAGCAAACTCTCTGTCCGATGTTCCACTTGAGCGGCTTGTCGAGCGAGACCCGAATGAACTGTCTGCCTACTTGTCACATAAGACTCAAGCATAATCTTTGTCTAAGCTTAGCTTGATCGACCCATCGCGGGAATGTCAAGTGAAGTCTCTGGCTGGAGTTTTCTCAGCTCACAAACCAGGCTCCACAAACCCAACACTTGACCTACATATAGATCTCATAAAAGTAAATTTACTCAATTATGTAAGCTTGGTCTACATAGAGATGGAACGTATCGCATCAAACCACATTACTATGTAAGCTTGCTTTTACAAGATCTCTTTGTAGATCTATAACATTTTTGAATTATGAAATATCAATATAGCATGTAAATTTATAAGAACTCGTTGCTAGTTGCAGCATATGGAACAGGTTCTATTCTCTATGTTTCAAAATACTTAATTATTTTAACTGCAAGGGTGGTGTAGTTGTTATGGAGTGAGCTGTATAAACTAGACTTATTGGGTTTGGAAGTACTCAGCATTCACACTCCTGGAGACAACAGACTAGGAAAATGTTGTCATAAATTACTCTCAAGGTGCACTGACATAAAACTCCTTATTAAAAATTTTGTAACTCTTGAGATTAGTTAGGATTGCTTTTACTCAATAGTACAATTTCTCAATTACCAATAAAGGAAGGAAAAAAAAACAGAAGGAGAGATAGAAACGATCAAATTGCGTGCTCAGATATTTATATCTTCAAGTTGGATGTATGAAAACAGCTGTTGTCATTGAGAACGACATGAACAAGAAAGTAGTGGTCATTGAGATCATGACATGAACAAATAAAAGTCATATTTGAACATATGACGCGTAGTAAGGAGATTTCATTTGCATATCTTTCTCAACCTATTAATTGTATTGACGTGCCACGTCAAGAGGGTCATCTTGAGCAATAAGTTTCAAATGGCTCAATAGTTGTACTCTTCTATTATTTATCCATTCCCACAACCACTACATTTATGGAGGTATATAATTATCCTATAATAATTAGAAGTCGATTTCCATCTATTAAAAAAATTGAATTTTCTGAAAAATTCAAATTCTAAAATGCGCTGGTCCAACAAATGGAACTGTCAAACTTAATACTGATGGGAATTGTTTCGAAAATTTGGAATTATATGTGGAGGATGTGGGGTGATTAAAGATGCTGAAGCATGCAACATTTGTAGCGGGTTTTTCCTCATATTATGGTAAATAAATAACAAAAAAAAAAAGATTACCCAAGGTAAGTACGATATATCTTTAGTAGGTGACTTTGGAATTACAAGAGACATCATTTTCTCTTTTACCAGTAGGTGGGCCATGCAAGGCACATGCCCGGTTCTCTCTATATAGACTGTTTCAATTTGATGAAAAAATTAAAAAAATAATTATGTTTTGAAAACACCGTGGGAGGTAATTGTTCAACCATCATAGCGACCAAAGAGTACCTTGATCATGTGGGAGCTCGGCTCCCCAACATGTAAAGAGTAGCCCGGTCACGTTGGAGCTCGGCTCCTAAAATTGTAAAGCCCACCCCGATCTCAAAAAGTATTCGACCCCGATCAAATTGGTCTAACTACGTGGGAGCTCGGCTCCTGAGCATATATAACATACCTAATGTCGAAACTATGCGACCTCAATCACATTGGTTGGATTACGTTGGAGCTTAGCTTCCGAGCATGTAAACCTTACCCAAAGCTCCAAAAGTATCCTTCCTAATCAAATTGATCGTATTATGTGGGAGCTCGACTCTCAAGCATGTAAAGCTTACCCAAATCTCCAAAAGAGTACCCCGATCACATTGGAGCTTGCCTCCCGTGCATCTAAAACGGATCACGAACTCTAAAAGTATCCAACCCTCAGTTGGATCACGTTGAAGCTCGGCTCCTGAGAATGTATAAAATACCCAATCTTGAAATGTATCCGACCCCGATCACAACGATTGGATTATGTGGAGCTCGACTCGATCTCAAGGTCTCATACTAGGAGAGCATAGAGAGCTGGCACTTGAAGGCAAGCAAAGAATGCTCGACCCCAAGGTTGACCAAAGAGTTCTCGACCTTGGGGGTGGCCGAAACCTATTCACACCTAACCAAACAAAAGTGCTCGCACCCTAAGGCTAATCTCAAAGGGAGAGCAAAAGAACTCACCCCTAAAGGTGCTCCTATTTGGGCAAATGACAACATTGAAGAAGTGCTCAGGCAAAAGTATATAATGCTGACGAGAAGTTTGATTCTCGAGAATGTAAAGCATACTTGATCTTTATAAGTATCAAAGCCCGATAAAATTGGTCAGATTACCTAGGAGCTTGACTCCCGAGCATGGCAGTCGTAGTTGATCAACAACAATATCCAACCTCTGATCAAATTGGTCAGATGCTGTGGGATATCAAACCTCAATCAAATTGATCGAATTACATGGGAGGGGGAGGAAAAGTGCTCGTGTCATGTCCCATACTTGAGGGTGAACCCTTTTAACGTGAAATCCATATAATATAAAATTTAGATAGAATAATCTTCCAAATTCAAATACCTAAAAATTCATTCCTAAGAAAGTAAACTGGACTATAATGACCCAACCCGAAAGCATTAGAGATGATAGATGAATTAATGGTATTGATCCTAGATTACTTTTAGTGGGCTATTTTCAAAAAGCCCACAGGCTATTATTTTTCTGAAATTGGTTAGGAGATTTTTTTAATTATGCCCTTAGGCCTTAAAGTGTATTAAATAAGGTCCGATTTATATTTTTACTCCAAGCCCATCAACATGTTCAAATTCAAACCCACTAAGCTTACCATTCTAAAATCCTTTTCACATTAAAATTTCTAAACCCAACCCATATCATGTGACCCGCAGAGTATAAAATCTTATAAACAGAGCCTCATGCACGGTATGTGCACCTCCATCTTCAAGCTCTAGGGTTATTGCCGCTACATTGGATCCCTCCATCCTTTACTTGTGCAGTCAACTACCATAGAAACATACCCCAAGCCGCATCAGTACCACCATTCACTCGGTAAACACCAAATGTCATAGCCAAATTCTACGCCCTAGGAGCCAATTGACCACTGCCCCACACCTATTACTTTACTAAACTCTGCCCACCTCTGAATCATCCAGGACCAGCAACACCCATGCACCAAACAAGTCCCGCCTTTGAAAACCACCTCAATGCAACCATGGAGGAAGACTGGTCCCACGTCGTACGTCCTCACCCTCGGGCAAGCCACGTTGTTATTGCCCTTCACTCTCTCCTCTACTGCAGGCTCCTCCATGCCAACAGCCCACCATGGAAACAGCTAACGGAAAGGCATTGTTTTGCTACCACCGAAACAGAGCACCCCTACACATAACCCAGCTACCACTGCACCTCGAGAAACCGCCGCATGTAACCAGCTTCATCCCCATCGCCTCCCAGGGACACCTCCGTGTCTCAAACAGGCTTCCACTGCACCACCATAAGCCGCACATTCCACGCTTCACGCTCGGTTTACACAGACACAGCTCAGGCATTAGGTTACTCGTAGAAGTCGTCGCACGTTGGTGTGGCGCCCACGACCCCCATGTAAGGAGACACGGGAATCGAGATGTCAGGATGATGACAACAGGGTCACACATCCCAACGATAGTGCCAAGTGTGTGTACATGCAACAATGTAAAAAAACAACGTAGCGGATAATTAATACAACTAAGTATCAGAATTGTTAATACAATTTAAAGAATCAGTAAAAATGTTTAAAAATTATACAGTCATCCAAAAATAAACATTTTACAAGTCTCAAACTAAGACGAGTGATCCCAGATCACTCCTCGGGCGGAGCCAAATCCACAGGTTCACCCTCAGCCTCATCTGCATCGAAATCTGCGTTACCAAAAAAATGGTACCGCAGGTAAGTATAAACCAAACAACTCTCGGGATAAAAACGTATTAATGCAACCAACATGCATTCATATGACAAAATACACTTAGCCATAAAATACCATTTTTTCCAGAAAAATGATATTTCCAACACATGCCAAAAATCTCATTTTGGCCCAAAAACATAGTCTGTCATTTTTCCAGAAAATGATTCATACAAATAAACCATTTATCGGACACTGTAGGCGGGAATCGCAGGCACGACTCTACCACCGTCCCTGCTTACCACCATCCCTACCGCGTGCACCGTAGGCGGGAATCACATGCGGGACACAACCACCATCCCTGCTTACCACCATCCCTATCGCATGCACCATAGGCGGAAATCACAGGCGGGACTCTACCACCGTTCCTGCTTACCACCATCCCCACAGTCTCTTTCTTTTTCTCAAACCAGTCAATCTACTCGTTTCAAACACACTCAAATAATTTCACATGAAAATTCAATTTTCAGATAAACATATGAACATGTATGCAATCATATGAAAACCCAGTTTTCATTTTCAAACATGAACATGCATGCGAATATGTCATATACATGAAACAACACCATAACCAACAATTCACAATACCAACCAAACACACAACTCCGTCCATAATCCATCCGACCCCCGAACTCCTCGGACTCAGTCCGGCATGTCCAACCAGATCACAATAATATGTGTTAGTGCCAAAATACATTTAAATCACGAAAGTTCTTTGGAAAAATACTTACAGCGCTATATTATAATTTCTGAAGGATCACGAAGCTGCAAGAAGTGGCGGCTCAGCAACGTAACAGTGTAAAATACACTGTGGCCGTGGGTCTCAAAAACCCACTTTTCAACGGAGACAAACCAAGACCCAAAATTGATAGGGTAGGGCCTAGAGAGGTAAGTGAAGCCAATAGTGGTGGTGGTTTGCCGTGGGTGGCGGCGCAAAGGGTGGTTTTAGGCCAAAAATATCCAAATCGGCAATGAGGTTGGATGTGCTTCACCGGTGACGGATCGGAGCTGGGGTTGGGTCCATTGGGTTGCTAGGAGGTCGATGATGAAGTGGTGAAGAAATGGTGGCCGATGGTGGCGCGATGGCGGCGCTGGAGCTCAAGATGCGCCGCGGCTTGGAGGGGCTCATGGGGGCAAACGGCGGCGCGATTGGAGCTGAGAATGGAGGGAGGTGGTCTCCGGCCGGAGGGGAAGCGAACGGCAGGAGCGGTGTCGTGCACAGTGGCGCGACGGCGGTGGGTTGGGTGGAAAGAGAGAAGCGCATGGGAGAGGAGGGGAGAAGGTGTCGCGCGGGGGGGGGGGGGGGGGGGAACTGGGGGAAGGAAAAGAAAAAAAAAAAAAGGAAAGAAAAGAAAAATAAAGGGAAAGAAATGAGGTCCAATCCCCACATCTTGGGTCACAAAAATGATCCAACGGAAAATATTTAAAACCGCAAGTCAATTAAAATAATTTAAACGTAATGATACAATGCAAATAAAATAATTAAATCCAACACTAAATTAATTTAAAAGAAGAACAATTTAAATGCATAACAATAATGAATATTAAGGAAACATCGCAAATTAATTTTTTCACAATTTAAAGATCATAAAATTAAACATCTAAAAATAACCGATATATTTAAAACAAGAGAATAAATTTTTGAATTAATAAAAATAATCCTTCAGTGAAAATACACTAAAATACGGGGTGTTACAGTTGGTGCCAACCACCATGCCCAGCCCTCCACCCCTCTCGGTTCCTCCCTCACGTTAGTTTCTTTCTCCACGTTATCTCTCCTTGACTCCTTCCCCTCCATTATAACATAGATCAAATTGCTAGTCTGAAACTCTCATATGAAACACAAGTGATTTATTTTCTAAATAAATGTATAAAAAAAGAAATAAACCTGTCTTTTTAGTGTTGATAATAAGGTTTATTATTAATGACGATTTTCTATAATAGTACTAAGAGAAAATAGATGCTTGATTGTTGAGGTATTTTAAGGTTTAATCTTATAGTTGATTGGAGAAATTATGTGGGAATTAAAGTACTTTGGGGAGTGGCGATATTTTAGGGTTTCGAAAACTTTAGATATTAGAGAGATATAGATTTTTAACATCTCGGGTTTTAATTACGAAGTACGTCTTCAATTGGAAATTTATGCATGTTAGTGACTATTTTATTGGTGATAATTGATATTCTCTTGGCACTCTTGTGAGAAAAGTCAGAGAAGTTAAAAAATCCACGTAAGCGGTATTTCTATGCTAGACTTTGCAAAAAACTAACTAGGTTGATTTTCACAAAACACTTGCATGTTCTATTATGAAACAAACTCGCACCATTTTACATTGCATATGAGATTATGGGTACTAGGAAGTAACTCTCTAGACCTCCAGGTACGGGGCGTTGCATCGACATTACTACATATTCTCTAAAACCTCACTAAACCATTTATACATATTCTCTAAAATTGGCATTACTACATATTCTCTTCAAATCCTGGCACGTGTGATCTATTACAACTGTCACAACTATCAAAGTCATCTGAAAAGAAATAGTGGAGATAAATGGATGAGTCCACCAACTCAAAAAATAGTAAACATGTACTAGTGTGTGAACTTGTGCCAGTTAAATAATGCAGAACAAAACAAAAACTCAAAAAGAATAGAGCAAACATTTTTTTACAATAATAATATAGATAAAAGACCTTCGGCATAAGCATAACTAAAGCAGCATCAAAACAGAATAGAGGCCATGTTTAAACCAGGCGACAGGGTTGTACAAACCCTAGCAGCCAACCAAGCAGAACTATAAATGAAATCTCCCCCTTTTATACTTGGTGCACTGACTGTGCACACAGGAAAGGTCAAGGCAGTCACTTTGCTCCAGAGTTGGTACACTCAAAAATAGAGATGCTGGTACCAACATAATAATAGATACCACAGTTTTACACCCTTGTTAAGATGAGAACAGAAGCAAAATAGAGTTTCATGCCAGAGGGTATTTAGATACAATGTCGTATCAGAGCAAAATATAGAACAGACAAATATCATATAATCTTATAAAAATTTCATAATTCATAACCCCTCTTTACATAGTTGAGAGAAGAATACCAAAAATTTGTTCATGTCTACCAGTCATGACAGAAATATTATATTTTCTTATTCAAATCAAAGAATAGTGTAGAACATGACTGAAGTTGTTTTCATAAAATCAACCTCAGTCATTTTTTAAGAAAAATTCTAGTATAGGAGCACCACTTACTTGAACTTTTTAACAACTCTAAATCTCCTCACAATAATGTCAAGCGAATATAGATAGTCACCTAAACATAATTATCATGATCCTAAGTTAATAAAGATGAAAACTATTTTTAAGAAATAAAACAAATCATACCTAAATTCCTGTCATATCTCCATTGACCCAAAATACATTAAATGCAAAGGCTAATTCACCTATGACCCAAATTTAGTAAAAACCATTTATCCAAGTTTATTTCTTCCAAGTACCTTCACTTAACCCAAAGGTAATGTACTAACCATGGTACAAACAAAACCAATCTTATTTCCAAAAATATTTAGATTTATATAACTGCACATCTTGTCCAAAAACCAATTTTATGTCACACCTAAGCAAAACCTTATCCCTTATTAATATTAAGGGCTCGTTTGGATAGTGAGATTAAATGAGATAAGATGAAGATGATTTTAAATAAGTTGAATAAAATATTGTTAGAATATTATTTTTCAATATTATTATTGTTTTGAGATTTAAAAAGTTGATTATAGTATGAAAATTTGTAAAAGTGGTAATGATGAGATGAGATGAAATGAAATGAGATGGACTAAGAGTGTTTTTGTATCCGAATGGGGCCTAAACTGACCACAACAAGCCGATACACAAAATACTACACTCCAACAGGACTCCACAGTTTAATTAAGCATCAACCTAAGACATTCAAAGTAAAAAACTCACTCATTTTTAACTGATTACAATTTACTCAACACTACAAACATCAACCTTAAACTTTGACTACCCAAGACGTACTTGCACGCCCTTTTCCCAACAAAGTCATTCTACCCTCTTTGTCTGAAACACGTAAAACTGACCTCTAAGACCTCGACTTTCCACAATTCAACTAGCACTCTTAATCCAACAAGTAGCACAGCCAAACTCCACATCAAACTCTTAGAACTCTCAATTTAAATCGATAACCCAAACTAGCCATAGATGGACCGAAAGCTACACAGTAGAAATAGTGAGCATCGAGAATCTTATTGAGATTGGATCTGTGGTGCCGAGGAGGCACACCTGGCCCTGTTCTCCTCTATTGGTCGCGGTAGCTGTGAACAATAGGGAGGTGAAATTGATAGAAAGAGTAACGTTGCGTTTGAATGTTGAGTTGAATTGAGATGAAAGTTGAAAATTGAATAAAATATTGTAAAAATATTATTTTTTAATATTATTGTTATTTTGAGATTTGAAAAAGTTGAATTATTTATTATATTTTGTGTTGAAATTTAAAAAGTTGTAATGATTAGATAATATGAGTTGAAATGGGTTTGGGATCCAAACTGACCCTAAAGTACATGAAAGATTAGACATAAAGAGAGATAGATGAAGAGAGAGGGATATATAAGAAGGGACCAAGGGGCTTACCGACAGCATGCTCAAGGCCGTGAGGAGCAATAACAGCAGCAAGGACAGTGAATGAAATGGCATGGGGCTGAGGCGTGAAGAGCTCGATGGAAAGTGGTGCTCAAGGTGTAATTAGCTTGGTAGTGACAGTGGAGCAGCAAAGAATGAGACGGGAGACAGGCAACGCTAGGGTACAATGTGCTTCGGCCGAAAAGAGTACAAGGCGTGAAAAATGCTAGCAGTGGAATAGAGATCGAGGCTGGAAATGTGTGGGCGATTGGGTGCGACAAGGCTTCAGAGTGTCGACGACATGGAATTTGGAGCTATGTGCAGCAACACATGAAGACGGTGCTTGACAAAGGGCAGAGAAGGGGTCAGGGCTTGGAGAGAGAGAGACGTCAGGGAATTTTCTGTGTGCAGGAGGCAAGACATCAGGGCAAGGGTTGGGGTTGGGGAACACAGAAAATGTTTTTAGGATTTTATGTGAAAAGAAAATGATAGGGTTACTACCATCTTACTACTTATTTACTACTCTTTTTATATTTGGTTTTTTTTTTAATTTTTAATTTTACTTAATGGTTAAGGAAGTGACTATTAGTAAGTTTATATATTTTTTTAATTTTTTCTTAATGATTAAAGATGTTAAAAAAATACTTAAAATAAAATGATAAAAAAATAAAAACACTATAAGTTGTAAATAGATAGTAGATAGGTAGTAAGCCTATCACTACCCTTGATATGGGCCAAGTCATGACAGCATGCAACATGGAAGTCAAGAAAAAGAGTAATCATAGAGAGAAGCCACAGTAGCAGTGCACAATTTGCACTCACTACATGACTGCTTCTAGTTCTCTACTTTTTTTTTTGTTAGACTTGGGAGATGTGTGGTCTAGATGATGTCAAATCATGTGTGCAAAATGGTTGCTCCCAACAGTGACTGCTATCTATATTTATTCCAAGAAAAAATGCTCGCCATCTCGTTTTCCCAACGCGAGTATAGGGAGCTCACACCCTAGAGCCAACAAAGAGTGCTCGAACTTAGGACAAACAACTTGCTCCAACCAAAGAGTGCTTGCACGTAACAGACCAAAAGTGCTCGCATCTCGAGGAGAGCAAAGGATGTCCCATCGGGATGAGCAACAATGGCTAGCCTCCTTAGTGAGCAAAGTGCCCTCTTGAAAAGCAAGCAAAATAGTTTGCCCTGGAAGATATTTCTCTTAGAGGAAATGAAATGTTTGCAAAAGTACTCAACTCAGGGCGCACAAAATTCAAAAGTGCTGATTGCCTCGGGCGATCAACAACATTTCACACCCAGTTAAGAGCACTTTGCTCACATTACATGCTCAGGAATCAAGCGCAATGGTCGTGGGAGCTCGGGCAAATTGTACCAACTCCACTTCTAATGCTTATGTGGGAGCTCAACTCCTAAGTATATAAATCATACTCAATCTTTGTAATATGTTACGCTCTATCAAATTAGTTATATTACATGGAAGATCGACTTCTAAGAACGTAAAGCATACCAAATCATCAACAGCATCCGACCTTCGATCAAATTGGTGGGATATGGGATATCCGAACCCTATCTTAAAACCACAGCAACGACAATGCCACAACCATAAATCAAGCTGACAATAGAAGTATCATCTAGAAATCTGCACCTTAGAGCCATGGCAATGGCAGCGTCATGGGCTTTGGTGCGAAAGTGAAGATATTCTCGGTTGTTTCTCTATATTTTCATCTCTACCGTGGCCACAGGTAGTGTCGCAGTTAGATCTGGCCACGTTGACACAATCATCCATCTCTATTGTGGGCCGCACCATGGTCAACGAAAAAACATGGCTCTTCAATTTCTCTAGAGAAAAAGAAGTCTAAGTAAAAGGAAATTGATTTTAATTAAGCATGTTTTAAATAGTATGCCTATCCACTTATTATCTGTTATGTGTGTACCTTCCATATCTTTGTCTCGTATTCATGCTTTGTTAGCTAATTTTTTTTGGGGAGAGAATGATGGTAAAAGGAAATATCATTGGAGGTCGTGGAGGAATATTTGTTTGCCTACTAGAGAAGGTGGTTTGGGCGTGAAAGATCTTAAAGATGTTCAAAAATCTCTTCATATGAAGTTTGCTTTCCGTATTTTGTCTTCTAACAATCTTTGGTCTGATTTTTTTCGTGCCAAATATATTCGTCATAGCCCTTTTTCTACTTACAAGGTGAAGCCAACTGATTCTAGATTCTGGAGATCGATTGTTAAGATGCTTCCGGAAGTTATGGACAATGTGAATGTCCTTGTGCGTGGTGGTAATGCTTCTTTTTGGTTTAATAGATGGTTGGCATACGGGTGGAAGAGATTACTAATAACAGGCTGCGTCTTCAAGATTGTTGGTCCAATAATTTTTGGGATGAGGACTTACTTAGGGAGCTAGTTAGTGAGGAGGTTGTTGAGGAAATTATTCAGATGCCTATTAATGTTACTCATGGTCCAGATTTGTTTGTGTGGAAGCCTTCTACTGATGGCAGGTTTTCTACTTGTACAGCTTGGGAGGTGGTGAGAAAGAGAGGTCAGGAATTACCTTGGCATGATTGGTTTTGACACCAGCTTCTTCCTAAGCGAATTTCTATATGTTTGTGGAAAATTTGGTTGGATTGTTTGCCTGTGGACGTTCAGGTTCAAAGTAAGGGTGTGTCTCTTGCCTCCGCATGTGACTGTTGTGATAAGAGGTGTATGGAAGATATTGACCATATTTTTTCTAGGGGGGCTGTGGCTTTTGAGATCTGGTTGTACGCCAGTACTGTTTTGGGTATCCCTTGTAGACGCAGTCTTCCGTGGAAAAATAGAGTAGCTGGCTGGTTTTCTTATGCAAAAAAATCCTCTTTTAAAGGTACTCTTGTTGGTTTAATTCCTTGTATCATCACTTGGTGCCTTTGGAAGAGATGTTGTAAGGCTAGAATGGATGGAAAGTATGATTCGGCTGTGATTGTTTGGAGAAGTGTTCGGGTGTGGATTAAATCTTTGGTGAATAATATTAACTCTGTTAGTCATTTATCCATGCACGACTTAAAGATTTTGGAAGATTTTAATTTAGAGAGGCCTCGCATTTCTATGAGACCTAGTAAAATTGTTAAATGGTCCAGACCTCCTTCGGGTTGGGTGAAGCTTAATTGCGACGGGAGTTGTAGAGGTAATCCTGATAATTCGGGAGGGGGCGGCATTATTAGAGATTGGAATGGTCTGGTAAAAAGGGCTTTTTCTGCCCATTATGGGGTGGGAACGAATAATGGCGCTGAAATGAAAGCAATTCTGGATGGTATTAGATTGTGCAAACGGCTCCATATGATTAATGTGATTATTGAAAGTGATTCTCAAATTGTTGTTGATTGGCTTTGTAAGGGTAAATGCTCTGTGTGGTATCTTTGGGATTTTTGGGAGGTTTTGTGCAAGGAACTTGAGGGGCTCAATTTTGTTGTGGTTCATCAATTGCGGGAAGGTAACAGTGCAGCGAATTTTCTTGCTAGAGAAGGCGAAATGGGTTTGAATGTCACATATAACGGCAACCAAGATTTTCCTAGGTATTTAAAAGGTATTGTGCGGCTGGATTTTCTAGGCATTCCGTACTTTCGTTGTTAGTCTGAGTTCAAGGTTTGTTTTTGTTGTTTTCTGGTTTTTTTTTTTTTTTTTTTTTTTTTAGGTTTGTTTAGATGTTTTGTTGTTTTGTTATAGGCCTGTTTAGTTTTATTTTCATGTTTCATTTTTATAGGTATTTTTATAGGCCTATTAGTTTCAGTTTTATTTTGTTATATTTTTCTTGTTGTTTTGGTTCTTAGGTTGGTTTGTATTTGGGAGGTTTTTGTTTTCTCTTATCTGTAAACTCCCTCATACTTGGCTTGTAAACACAATATTCCTCCGCCATAAGTGAGGGCTTATTAATAAACTTGGGACGGGGCCATTTCCATATGGCTACCGGCTCTTTTTAAAAAAATAATAATAAAAAAATAAAAAAAAATAAAAAAAAAAAACTAGAAGAATGGAGAACAAGAAAATGGTAGATGGAGAATGGAGAGTGCTAGAGAAGATGAAGATGAAGCTTATTCTAGAGAATTCTTGTCATCTACAAGTTTGATCTGGATCATGGTTGTTTATGTCTAATCTGATTTGTTGTATGTGTATTTTAGTATGTTCAAATATGTGGTAGGGCATTTTAGCCTAACCCGGGTCTCTTGCAAGGACACTTTGGTCAGATCACCATCTATAACAAAGGCATTTCAGTCTAACATGAGATCTGGAGAGAGTCGTTTTGGGGGTCAATCATCACATTAATTTTTACGAAATAGCTCTAAATACCCTCTTTTGTTATAGAATAGATTTTGTTATCATTTAATACCGCCATTTTTTAATCAATTACTTCATTTCTTTTTCAAAACAAAGTATGAAAACACAAATGAACGGGCCTGCATGGAGGTCAATCTACCTCGGCCTTATCCCCCCTATGAGAGGTGAGTAATGCCAAAAGTGACAATAAAATTTGGGTAGTGATAGGGTTACTGCTCTCTTACTACTCATTTACTACTTATAGTATATTTGTGTGAGATCCCTGATTAGTACATTTTAATTAGTTATTTACCTATTATTATTGGCTCTTTTATTTTAATTTAATTTTGTATTATTGTTGGCATTTATTTTATGTTAGTATTATTGATGGTTATTTTATTTAATTATGTTCTATTCTATTTCTATTCTTTTCTTGAGTTTGGGCTTTTTGTAGTGGTTTTGTAGTATTTTATTTCTGTTGGGCCGTGTGAATGTGTGTGTGGCCCTGCCCCTTAACCCTTAAACGACGTCGTTTGGCACTGTTGGAAGGAAACCCTAAGGGTTTCATCTTTTCTCCCCTGCGCCGCACGCCACTTCTTCTCCCATCCTCTGTTTTTCTCTTTCCTCCATCGGAACATCGCCATGCGTGCGCTGACCAACTCCTTTTCTTCTGCATTTGCCACCACCTCCTTCTCCCCACCTCGAGCCTCCATGGTCATTCACCCCCTCACTCGGTATTTATTTTATGTGTTGTCTTCTCGCCACTGCACCAAGCGTCCCACACTGTGGCACGTCTCCACCAGCAAACACCACCGTCCCTTTTCTCCACTGCCCGTGAGCCACACAACCACATTCCCATCGACAACCGACCCTCACAAGAGCTCACCCCTGCACATGGCCTGTCTTGGAAGTGCCACGCCGTGGTCTCGTGAAGACCCCGCACCGCCCAAACCCACCAGTCGCAGCTGGTGCTGCGATGGTTGAGCCCCTTAACTCGGCCTATAAATAGGCCGAGCCTCCCCACTCTTAAAGCATTTTCCACAATCGACCCTCTTCCCTCTCAATAGCTCAGATTCATGTTCTTAGACTTTTGGTCGTGTTCCAGAGTATTTTTGAGTGATTTTACCCTGCAGCACCGTGTGCTCCATCGCACCCCACCGTGGCAAACCCTTTCTTCCACCCACTTGCACTTAGGTCCGAAGCCCCCTTCGTAGAAACTCACCTTTGGCCGTTGTTCCACCCTTGTACAACCACTGTCTACCACTGCACTGCCACTTTTGGCGACACCTTGCGACGCGCGCCCTTGACGTATCACGGACGCATTGTTTTACGCACGCGCGATTTTCTAGAAATTGCTCAACATCGTTGTAAGTAATCTTCTTATGCGACTGCTTTGAGATTAGAATAATATTATTGCAATAACGCTTTTCTACAATCTGGTTGGTTAAGCTGGGCCTTGTGTCCAGTAGAGCATTGGGAATTTAATTGTTGTTGCGATGGAATTGGGCCTTAGCCTGGAAACAGAGGATGGGAAAAATGCGTGTAGTTGTGATTATGAAACTCAATGATTGAGATTGTTGTGGTTTATGTATGTGTTTGTTGAGTGATCTTCCATGTCATCCAATATACTACTTATCATGCATTTGCGCATTTTATGTTATTGCTGTCCGAGTTGTTTATATAACTGTGTTGTGTTCAGCCAAGTAGCGTGACTTGAAAACTGGGTTTCATGTCTTGGAAATATTTTGTGGGTGCGTGCGTATCATGACCCCAAGCCAAGATGGGGCATTATCTCTGTGAAGCTCCTCTAGTTGCTCAGGAGTGTGTAAAACTGATGTGACGTCTCCTGGGTTGTCGCTGGGCCACAACGGGCTCGGACGAGATGACAACGCTCTCTTGCCGCCTCCTTGGCCCCTCACTGGCTGAGGCTAGAGGATGCTTGGTCATGGTACATGCCGGGCGCGGAGCTAGGCATCTCTTGTTATGTATTCATATGCATAGTCGTTACTCATGGTGTGACGAAGGAAGTTAGGATGTACGGATGGTCTCTAGGAGAGATCATGGTGTACACTAGAATAAATGGTTATGGTCAGACCAATAGGGTTGTTGGTGCATGTGATTAAAATATGTCTTTTGGGAAAAGGGGTGGAAAGGTGATAGCAGGGGATTTAATTCCCTCGGGATCCTCTATGTCTCTAGCTGGGCAGAGTATTTGTAACTCTCCCACTGGAGTTCGTGAGCTGGGGAACTCATCGGACATTGGAGGGGACCACTTTGAGGTGCTCCCTGAGGGGGGTCAAAAGCTGGAAATTTACAGTTGGCCATCTGTGAAGGCACTGAAGGGGACTGCCTTGAGGGGGGTTGTCGATCCCATAAGTATGGTTCATCCTTGCCCTAACTCAGAAAGATTCATTTTAGAGTGGGTCTTTAAGAAAGTTGAAGGGATTCAAGATATCATTAGGGTGTCCTGTGTAGGTTATGAAGAATAGTTTGGAGCTCTTCTAGTCGCCATTGAAGAAAACAGTTTTAAGTCAGCCATTAAGAGAGATCGTGAACTTAAAAGGCTTGAATGTACTATTAAATATGCAGCAAAGGAAGGGAGTGGTGGAAGGGGTAGACTCAAGGGGCGGGGGGAAGGGAGTGGTGAAAGGGGTAGACTCAAGGGGAAGGGGGCCACTCTTGCTTCTGAAGCCTAAGATCCTCTCTTGGAACGTGCGAGGGCTTAATGATCGCAATAAGCGCCTCCGCATTAAATCTTTATTGCAATCATGGAAGGTTGATGTGGTGTGTTTAGAAGAAACAAAGTTACGGGTCATTGATAGAAGAATTATTCATAGTTTGTGGGGGTGTTCATATGTGGATTGGTCATATTTGGCTTCGACTGGAGCGTCAGGTGGTATTCTCCTTATGTGGGATAAAAGGGTGGTGGAGGCGATAGAAGAGGGTGTTGGCTCTTTTTCGGTTGCTAGCCGCTTTAAAAATGTGGTAGATGGATGGGAGTGGGATTTTGCGGGTATATATGGGCCTAACTCAGACATTGATAGGAGAAGACTTTGGGAGGATTTGGTGGGCTTATACTTTTATTGGGAGGTGTCATGGTGTATGGGTGGGGATTTCAACATCGTCCGTTTTCCTAGAGAGCGATCAGGGGATGGTCGACTCTCTCTCGCTATGGAAGAATTCTCGGAATTCATTTTTGATCTAGATCTCATGGATTTTCTCATGGTCGGTGGTGAATTCACATGGTCTAATAGTCGGGGATGGTCGAGATTGGATAGATTTCTAGCCTCTCCGTCATGGGAGGCTCATTATCCGGATTTGTGCCAAAAGAAGCTAACTCGTATTTGCTCGGATCATTTTCCTATCCTATTAGATTGTGGAGGCATTCATGGGGGCCGTAGGTACTTCAAGTTTGAAAATATGTGGTTAGCAGATGATGGTTTTGTGGAGAAGGTGCGACTTTGGTGGGCCTCTTATCATTTTGAAGGTACCCCCAGTTTCATTTTAGCAGGTAAGCTTAAGGCGTTGAAACAAGATATAAAAAAGTGGAACTCAGAAGTTTTTGGTAATGTTGTCAACCAAAACGAGTCTCTTATGGAGGAACTTCAGGATCTAGAGGGAAGGGAGTTGATGGGAGATATATCAGAGGAGGCGAAATTGAGGAAGAATTCAGTAGTGACGGATTTGGAGAGGGTTCTGTTGTTGGAAGAGATTTCTTGGTGATAGAAATCCAGGACCCTATGGCTGAAAGAGGGGGATAAATGTACGAAATTCTTTCATAAAGTGGCTAATTCTCATGGGCGTAACAATGCCATTGAGACTCTTCATTCAGGTACTCAAATGCTCACTTCCCCCTCTGAGTTAGAATCTCATATTGTACATTACTATGAGGACCTCCTCATAGAACCGGCATGTTGGAGGCCGAAGCTTGATAACTTGTTGTTTGAGTCCATTGATTCGCAGAGTGCGAGTTGGTTGGAAAGACTTTTTGAAGAAGATGAAGTTCATAAGGTTATTATTAGCATGGCCAAGGATAAAGCACTAGGCCTGGATGGCTTTTCGATGGGATATTTTCAAACATGTTGGGATATCATAAAATGCAACGTCATGCAGGTTTTTAGGGAATTTCACTCTTTCAAAAAGTTTGAAAAATGCCTCAGTGCTACTTTCATTGCTCTTATTCCAAAGAAACATGGGGCCACAACAATTGAGGAGTTTTGTCCCATAAGCCTAGTAAGTGGAGTTTATAAGATCATTGCGAAGGTCTTGGCCAATCGCCTAAGTCTGGTTTTGGAACAAATTATTTCTAAGCCCCAAAATGTGTTTGTTCGTGGGAGACAAATCCTAGACTCGGTTCTTATAGCTAATGAATGCCTGGATCATAGGTTGCGGGAGGGAGTCCCTGGCATTTTATGTAAGCTTGACATGGAAAAGACATATGATTATGTGAACTAGGATTTTCTCATATACCTACTTAGGAGATGTGGCTTTGGTGATAGATGGATTTCTTGGATTCAACATTGTGTCTCCACCGCCCATTTCTCAGTGCTAGTGAATGGCACCCCCGTTGGTTTCTTTAACAGTTCACGGGAGTTGAGGCAAGGGGATCTACTATCCCCTCTTCTTTTCGTTATAGTCATGGAGGCACTTGGCCCGATGGTTAAGGCGGCGGTGGGAGGCGGTCTTCTATCAAGTTTCTTGGTGGGTAATGGTAATAATGGCTCAGTCATAATTTCTCATCTCTTGTTTGCAGATGATACTTTCTTTTTTGTGAAGCGGATCATGGCCAGATCCAAACTATACGAGCTCTTTTTTTATGTTTTGAAGCTATATCAGGGCTTAAGGTGAACCTAAGTAAATCCGAGATGGTTACAGTGGGTGCAGTGCCAAACATCAACAGTTTGGTTAGTCTTTTGGATTGTAAGTATCCTCGTTTCCTATGACATATTTGGGCCTCCCGTTGGGGGCGACTTTTAAGGCTAGAGCCATTTGGGATGAGGTCGTGGAGAATATAGAGAAAAGGCTGGCTGGTTGGAAACGAATGTATTTATCGAAAGGGGGTCGGCTCACACTACTCCAGAGTACTCTAACTAACCTTCCCACTTATTTTTTATCTTTGTTCCCTTTGCCTACAGGAGTGGCAAACAAGATTGAAAAACTATTTCGGGCTTTCTTATGGGGGGGAGTGGGGGAGGAAAAGAAAATTCATCTCATTAATTGGTCCAAAGTTTGCTCTCCAATTTCGAATGGGGGATTGGGAGTATGTAACCTGAGGACCTTTAATAAAGCATTACTAGGGAAGTGGTTGTGGAGGTATCACTCGGAGGGGGAGTCATTGTGGAGGGAAATTATTGTTTGTAGACACGGAAGTGAGTGGGGGGGTTGGTGCTCTAAGGAAGTGCGGGGAGAATATGGTGTGGGCTTATGGAATTTCATTAGGAAGGGGTGGTCGAATTTTGTAAGCCATATCAGGTTTGTGGTTGGAGAGGGTACAAGAATTAGGTTCTGGCAAGACATTTAGTGTGGTGATCGGGCTTTTAACACAATGTTTCCAGCCCTATATAGTATTGCAGCGAACAAGGAAGCTTCTGTGGCAGATGTGCGAGGATCCCCTCACAGCTCACCTCAATGGAATGTCCGCTTCAACCGGAATTTTCATGATTGGGAATTGCCCAATGTTTCGGATTTCTTAAGCTTGATATATGCCACGGGAAACACTACGGCACAGGGGGATAAGCTGTAGTGGAGGATTAATGAAAACAAGAAATGTACAGTCAGGGTGTACTACAAAATATTATTATCACAAGCTGATGCACATTTCCCTTGGAAGTCTATTTGGAGGTCTCGTGTGCCCTCTAAAGTGGCATTCTTTGTATGGACAGCTGCTCTTGGGAATGTATTGACCACGAATAATTTGAGAAAGAGGGGTCGCATTGTGATGAATTGGTGTTACTTATGCAAAAAGGATGGAGAATCAGTGGACCACGTACTTTTACATTGTCAGGTGACAAATGTGTTATGGGATGAGATCTTTAGAAGAGTTGACGTTGCTTGGGTGATGCCTTCGAGGGTGGTGGATTTATTGGCTTGTTGGAGGAAGATTCAGGGCCATTCTCAAGTGGCAACAGCGTGGAGAATGATTATGTTTTGCATCATGTAGTATATTTGGTCAGAAAGAAACGAGCGGTGTTTCGAAGATAGGGAGCGCACATTGGCGGAACTACATAATTTTTTCTTACACACTTTAATGCTATGGTTTTCAGCCATTGTGCTAAATGGAAACAATGTGCATGACTTCTTCTCTTTATTCTCTTGATTTTAGAATGTATTTAGGTGTTCTTTTGTATACTTCATGTGTACACAGGCTATGCCTATTTCATTCGTATTAATATAATTACTCTTACTTATAAAAAAAAAGGTTTGGCTTTCCAAGAGAGAAAAATATCGTTTCTGCATATATATGATCTGGTAGCTCCAAGATAAAAATTGTTGTTCACAATCGTTAGTCTAGGACTCGGCCTAATCTGGGTTTGGGTTGAAAATTATTTGAGTATCTTTTGTTGTCTAATGGATTATGCTTCCTCTTCTGCTCAAGTAGTGCTGATTGATTTATATATTGCTTGGAAACCACAATTTTTTGTTGTTAAAAGGTCACCACTCATCTCAAACACCATTAGTCTACATATACACAACAGACTATATTAGTGTTTAAAGAATAATCCAGATTATATTAGTGTTTGAATATAAATTAGAGTCCACTAGCTCTGACTGCTACAGAGACCATATGCTAGAATAAGTGGTTAAAGAGTTCTACATGTGTAGCCAACCAAGTTGTGGCCCTTAGCCTTATAGAATATGCTCAGTTCAGAAGCAGATATAATCCATCTTGGTGATAAGTTACTAGATGATTGCAAAAGTTATGCATGAAAAGAATCATAAATCTTTTTATTCATTTTGTATGCCTTTCAGCAATCACAAATTAGAGATGACTAATTGTAAGGGTTGGAAGCCATGATGCTGCTTTGTGTTATTGGGGCATGAGACTTTCTGGTTGGAACGCCAAATGTGGGTTTCATCTTAAAAAGATTTCCTAATTGAACCAACTCAAGTGCTAAACCATTTCTTGCAATCATAATTTTACTGGCCAATATACAAATAAGGAAGAGTAATAAATTAAAAGAATCAGCACCAAGTTGTTGAGTAACAGAACATTAGAGTCTGTAAAATAACAATCAGGTTTCTTGTAGAGGTTAGTCTGCAAATCTGGTGTGATCATGTTGTTTCAACCCTTCACCGATTTTATCTCTTAAGATGGAACAACTATTGAATTTAAAATAAGAATTGTAAAGAATACTTGGTAGTATTTCTACTTTCATTGCTGCATGTTGATTAAATTATCATTCTTTTTAAGAGATATTGTTAGTGTATATGCTTTTTATTTTAATTGCTCGTATACATCACAAGTACTTGGTGTTTATTTAAAGACTTCACCTCAGGTAGTTATGGTTTCCTAGGACAAATTCAGTGAACATCTATTAGCAGAGTTTGATGATAAGTATATATAGTGTTGTTCTTGCATCTAAATGTGCTATTAACTTTAGTATGGAAAATCTGCGTGTGTAGATGTTTCTCCAGCAACTATGTTCATGAATGTGCATTTCTACCTTCATTTGAAAGAAAATTGATGCCAATATGTAAGCAAACTATGTTCATAGCAATTTATATTTTGTAGTTAGTAAAAATTTTGTTTTTTCAGGTTCCCTAGTTTCTCATGATGTGCTGATGCAATTAGTAAACACTTTAAGGACACAAACGCAGCTGAATAGATGATAGTTTTAAACTTTCAATTGAAGCATTTTGTAATTTTCAAATATTATAATTTTGTGTTTTGTAATGTAATTTAATTTAATATGTAGTGAATTACATTATTGCATGAATTTTACATGATAATGCATGGCCATGGAAGGTTAAAAGTACTACTACTTTATCGATCACTTTTAACAGTGGTATTATCATATTAATATATATTATCATACTGAAATATATTACATATACATGATCATCTAATTTCAAATTAAATATATATATATATTACCAATTTTTCAGTAACATAGGTTTTTAGATTAAAAAAAAAAACAGTGTTAAAGTCGGAACCCGGATTTTCTGGTTGTAGAAACCCGGGTTCATCTGGGCTCCGGCCCTGGTCATAACCCGGGCCGAAACCCGGCCCGGTTTTGAAGCCCTGGTTTCGGGCCGGGTATATCCGGAAATTCGGTCCGAAACTCAGATGAACACTCTTAATAGGGATCCCGATTGGGATCCGGATAGTTTTTTTTTACTTAATGATTATGTAAGTATTTTTTAATGATATTGTGTATTTTTTAAAAAAATAAAAGTAAAATGTGTTAAAAAAATACATTAAAGAAAAAACACTGGTAGGATTCTGTCGGGATTCCCCTGTGTGGCTATAGAGCCAGTACACTTTTATTAGAAAAATGATATACACACATCACTTTTTACAACACTTTACACAGCAATGTTTTAAAATGAGGGGTATTTTTGTAAAATATCTTATAAAACTAACATTATTTTATAAAAATATCTTATTTTATAACATATATTATGAAATATATTGTGAAATGTGTTATGTAAATGTTATTATTCCTTTTATTAATACATTGCATGATGACTATCTATTCACACATTGTTTTTTCCTAGTAGCTAGTTCTTGGTGAACAAAAGAAAAGCTATGCAGTACTATTGACTGAAAAGTATATATCATGAACAAAAGAAATGCGTCACTCTAGTTGAACTTATCGAAAGTATACATGTAGTCAGGGTCTCACATCAATGCACATAATTATTACCTTAAAAGGTGTGACATCTTGGATATATAGTTTACTACAACTTGGAGCAAATATGTGGAAGACTAGGCCAAAGTCACCACGGACGGTGGTTGAAAAGCTATTTTGATAAATCGTTTACATGATGATAACCTCTTAGTTTTTTAGAAATAAGAGTATAAAATACATTTTTAAGCAACGAGTTAGGTTGCTTAATCAGTCCCGTCTGGACAGACCGAAACCAGTCAATCTATTTTTTGTTCCGACCGAAATTCTTACACACCCTAGTTCTACTTAAAACGGCCCGTACTGGGAAGAGGGAGGATCGGAGAATTACTTCCTATTACCTGAAAATCATCTCTTAACAACGTATATATATACTCTAGAGAATCCATGAAGCATAATCTCATTGTTCAAAACAAACAAACACTATTTCTCTACAAGGACATCAATGAAACATTCTAACATAAATAATCAACAACTCTTAAAAGTCTTAATAAAAGTGTCAACATCCCAATAAACCAAATTAATAGAATAAATCAAATCTACTGAATAATAGTCTCCAATAATCTTAGTACTTATCCCCTACACTAACAATCTTGTCCGTCCATGCTTCTTATTCTTGATCTTTAACTGAAACATCCAAATCATCTGAAAATATTGTGGAGATAACGGGTGAGTTATCAACAATTCAATAAGTAGTGATCAACATATACTAGCATGTAAACATGAGTCATTTACAGAGTGCAAAATGCAAAACAAAACATATTAGTTAGCATAATGCAGAACAAGACATATTATCAAAATATCAGAGCGACAATTTTAGAAGCGTTCATATACAAAAGTCCTTTGGTATAGCAATACTGAACATCATCATATCAGAACAGAATCATCATATCGAAATAGAGACCATATTTTATCCCATGGTAGGGCTGTGCTATCTCTAGTGGCCAAACTGAACAGAAACAGAATGAATCTTTCCACTATCATTCTCGAACTCTCAAGTGTGCACATAGAAAAGATCACACAAAAAACCTTAGGAAACAGAAATGTTGGTACCAACAAAATAACATAATCATAATCAGAGATTTTGGATCGAAAACAAAACAGAATCAGAATTAGAATCAAAATGTCATGCCAAATGTTTTTTTTTCAAATGTAACAATTCATCAAAATCAAAGTTCTGAATAGATACAGATGACATAATCACATGCTAAATTTCAAATTTCTTATTCGCTCTTTTTGCACAGTTCAGTAACAGAATGCCAAAAATTTACTCATGTCTATACCAGTCATAACAAAAATATCTTTCTCTTTTCTTATTCAAATACAATGAGTAATGTAGAACAAAATGACCAAGGTTGTTTCCAATGTTCCATAACTAAAGCATGCACATTTTTCATAAAATCAACCTCAATCCATTCTTTTTATGCAAAATCTAGTATAAGAACACTGCTTACCTAACTTTCATGTATTATCTACATTTTGAGTCTGCACTCTAGCCAAATCACAATAACCTAAATCATACGTTAAAAATCAACAAAAGCACAAAAACCTAACTAATAGAAATCCCATATTCCTACACTAGAATCGAACGAGCCTATAAGCAGATAAGTTTATAAATAGTCCAAAAATTGTCATATCTAACAATCAACCAACCCCAACTTACTGCAAACATGTCAATTAAACACAAGCATCACACAATCACAACGTGTCCAATATACTAACATTCAGATATATTTTCATAAAATTTTCAAGCAACCCGTAATCATGCCTAACATACACGTTACATGGCAAAAATGAGCCTAATACTCTAGTTATCATACCTAATCTCATTGGTGGCCTATGGAATTAGCGAGCAGCGACACTATCCAGTGATGTAAATACTACCCTCTGAACCAGCAAACAATACTAATATTTAAGTTTTGTATTTGGGGATGACACACGATGGAATAACTCAAACCAAACAAGCAGAAGAAATAAAATTACCTAAGCGGTTAGAGGCGTATCTCGCCTCCGTTGGCCTAAGTTAATCACGACTTAATCTTGGTAGGAGAGTGTTACTGTGAAAGGGAAATATGAGGGTTTGATGGGAAAATATGCAAAGGTTAGTATAAATTAAATAGGGAAAAATATACTGGAAGACATGGACAGAGAATCGACAAAGACTTACCAATGTTGGTGGTGCGGATCACGGACAAAGGGGTCAGCAACTTGAGGCACAAACATAGGCAATAGGCGACCACCTTTATAGTGGAGATGCACGACAAGGTGTGGGGAGGGGGATGATCGGTGTTGCTCAACCGGTGGAACTCGTCTGCTCCCCAAACCCTAGAAACCGGCCATGTAGGCATGTGGCACACAACAAAAATTGAGTGGAGAGGGAGAGAGTGAACTGTGGGAAGTGATTTTTGAGAGTTAGGGAGAGGCACGAATGGAGTGAGGAAGAAAAACAGTTGTGAGGATCTGAGTGTAGTGGAAAGAGATATTAATTCAAAAATATAAATTGAACTGAGGAACTGAGTAGGTGAGAAAGTATCGAGGAGTTATGAAAATGGGAGAGAAAATGTTGGGGGAAGAAAAAGTGAAGGGGGAAAAAAGAGAATCGTCCGGGGTGGGGGAGGAAAGAGGGAAAAGAAACAAAAAAAAATCCCCTTACATAAACGATGTCGTTTTGGTGAGTTCTATCTCTTGATGGGCCTGGCCCAGGCTTGGTGCAGAGCCTAGGTGTTACACTACTAATCTCCTCTCCTCTTCTTCTTCTTTTCTTTTCTTCTCCTCCCCTTCTTCCCTTCTAGTTCTTGTTCTTCTTCTCATCCCTTCTACTTCTACTTATGTTGCTTGTCAAGAACCCTAGAGAACTGATGGGATGAAGTCGAAGATATGGGTTTGGAAGTGATAAGTGTTGAGTTGAAGTGTTTGAGATGGAGTCTACTCTGGACGGTGTCGTTGGAGTGAAGCAGTGGATTAAGGGAAGCCCCAAAGCTCACCGTTTCATGGGGAAGGAATTTAATGTCGTTTTTATTGTTATATTTAGTAGTGTCGTTTTAGTTTGTATGTATAACGCATCGTTTGGGGGAGTGCCCTAAACGGTGCATTTTATTACTGTCATTTACATTTCTGTTGTGGGATGTAAGTTTATCAAAGGGAAGAGTTTGTTAGAGTGGGAATATAGTCAGGCAGTGAGGGTAGTGGAAGGGGTCCAGAATCTTTTCTAGTGAAAATCTTGGAGGAAGGGAGACCTCGAATGCTCCCAGTGTGGCAATATAGTACGTCCCTTTGAGGAATTTCATCATACACCTTGCATGCGTTCCTTTCTTTCATCGTGTTCTTGACAACCCGTTCATACACCCATCCATAATACAAACCTACATCTATTCATATCACGATCATCACATTACTTTATATCCATGTTACCCACGTTACCTTTGTTAGTTCATATCATCGATCCTACCCAGACCTAGCCTTCCACAATTACAAAGACCATAAATACATTAAACCATTCCATTCAACAAGCCTTATAACCCAGAAACCCATAAAACCCAAAAAATCCATTTCAGTTCCATAAACCAAATCACACCATGGCTGAGGCAACACGTTCCAAACAAAACAATCTTGAGGGTCTTCAACGCCAAATTGATATTTAGGGCGAAGAGCTACGTGAAATACGTGCAAACCAGCAGACCGTTGATGATCGGATGGACCAGTTCATGGATATGATGCGCACGATGGTCACCAATCAAAATGCCCAGCAAAATGCCAATGTAAACAGGGACTTGCACGAAACACATGAGGGGGATCAGCATCAAAATAGAGGGGGATTTCAGAGGGGAATCAGACTAGATTTTCCTCATTTCAATGGGAAAAATCCATTAGCATGGATATTCAAAGCTTCTAAATACTTTGAATATCATCAAACAAACCAAGCTTAGCGCCTACTAGTTGCTTCCTATCACATGGAGGGGGAAGCCTTGGTGTGGCACCAGGATGCCCTTGACACAACCCAATTTAGTAGCTGGAACACCATGGTTCGAGCCTTGCTGGTCCGTTTTGGACGCACAGCTTACGACGATCCTATGGAGACCCTTACTCGTCTTAAGCAAACTTCTTCAGTAGCTAACTACAAAGCACAATTTGAGGCTCTATCAAACAGATTACGAGGGCTCTCGGACCATCATAGGCTGAGTTGTTTTCTCAGCAGACAGAAAGATGAAATCAGGTTACTCCTACGTATGTTTAATCCTCTTAATTTAAATGCTGCTTTTGGTTTAGCTCGGGTGCAAGAGGAATACGTAAGTAGTACTCGAACCCATTAAGCTGAACAATGAGAGAGGAATGATACCATCAGGTCATGGACCTAGCAACATGGCTGTTGGAGGTGAAGGTAGTAGTAGAGGGTCGAGAACTTTTCAGAGAGCAATGTCATCATTGTCTATGGATGAGAAATGAAAGAATGGCCTATGTTTCCATTGTGAAGAAAAATGGAACCCAAATCACATGTGCACAAAGTCCTGAATTTATTTATTACAAGGGTATGATGGGCTGGAAGATGGAGGGAAAGAGGAAGAAGTAGCTATGGAGTTTTCTAAAGAAGCTGCAGCTATGGTCCAAGAAGTGAACCTAGAACCCGCGATCTCACTAAATGCTCTCACAGGAACTCCTAGTGCCAAGACAATGAGGCTGCCAGGAACCATTGGGGGGGGGGGAGCAAGTGGTGATTCTTGTGGACTCGGGGAGCACACACAATTTCCTCGACCCGTCTATTGTCAGGAAGACCAAGTTGGCAGTGGATGAAAAACACAAAATTGCTGTGAGGGTTGCAAACAGACAACTTATATACAGTGAAGGGTATTGCATTGCAGCTCACACAAAAATACAAGGTACTTATTTCAACTCTCCTTGTTAAATTTTGTCTCTTGGTGGTTATGATGTGGTGTTGGGAGTAGAGTGGCTGGAAACACTTGGGCCAATTATGTGGGACTTCAATAATCTTACAATGAAATTTATGTACGGTGGAAGGGGAGTTATCTTGGTGGGGCTAACTTTGAAGGAGTCCACCTTGGTGGAGAGTAACAAATCCTTATTTAATTCCATTATCAAGGGAAATGGGTTGTTGTTACAGTTATTAGTAAGGGAGGAAGAGGGAAATGTTGGTTGTTTGGGAAAAGAGATGCAGAATCTGCTCCAAATGTTCCAAGGGGTATTTGAGACACCTAAAGGGCTACTGCCCTCACATGCACATGATCACAAAATCATCCTGAAGGAGGGTACCAAGCCAATTATAGCATGACCCTATCGATATCCTCATTATCACAAGGAGGAAATCGAGAAAATAGTAGCTAAACTACTGGAAACTGGGGTGGTACAACCTAATGCCAGCTATTTTTCATCTCCGGTGTTGTTAGTACGGAAGTCGGATGGAAGTTGGAGGATGTGCGTCGATTATAGGGCGCTTAATAAGGAAACTATAAATGATAAATTTCCTATCCCTGTTATTGATGAACTACTAGATGAGTTGCATGGGTCGGTTGTATTTTCCAAGTTGGATTTAGATCCGGTTATCATCAAATACGGGTAATACCGAAAGATGTGGAGAAAATGGCATTTAGGACTCACGATGGGCACTATGAATTTCTCGCGATGCCGTTTGGGTTAACAAATGCACCATCAACCTTTCAAGGGTTAATGAACGATGTGTTTCGACCTTATTTGAGAAGGTTTGTCCTAGTATTTTTCTATGATATACTAGTTTACAGCAGGGGTTGGACTAAGCATTTGGGTCACTTAGAGAGGGTATTGGAGGCATTACAGTAGCATGAGTTGTTTGCTAAGTTATCAAAATGTCAGTTTGGTGTGTCGGAAATTGATTATTTGGGCAATGTGATAAGTGAAAAGGGGGTGTCAACCGATGTCAAGAAAGTAGCAGCTATGCTAGAGTGGCCCAAACCAAAGAATGTGAAGTCATTGAGGGGATTTTTGGGGTTGACTGGCTATTACTGTAAATTCATCAAGAATTATGGGGTTATAGCAACTCCCCTTACTGATTTACTAAAAAAAAATGATTTCTTGTGGTCAACCGAAGCAATGGAAGCCTTTAATAACCTGAAGGCAGCGGTTACACAGCCACTAGTTCTAAGACTTCCGGATTTTTCACGAACTTTCACTATTGAGTGTGATGCTAGTGGGCATGGAATGGGGGCAGTGTTAATGCAAGCTGGATAGCTACTAGCTTACATGAGTAAGGCCTTAAAAGGAAAGGCATTACTGCTCTCTACTTATGAGAAGGAGCTACTGGCCTTAGTCACAGCAGTGAGGAAATGGAGACCCTATTTGCTGGGCCAATCCTTCGTAGTTAAGACCGACCAACAAGCTTTAAAGTTTTTATTGGAACAACGAGTTGGTACTACAGCCCAACAAAAGTAGATCAGTAAATTGATTGGTTACGATTTCTCTATTGTGTATAAGAAGGGAAATGAGAACGTGGTGGCAGATGCCCTTTCACGGGTGAAGGATCAGAATGAGGATTGTGTGGGAGTTCTAGCTATGATATCATTTCCTACAGCTGATTGGGTAGAGGAATTAAAGGCCAGCTATACAACTTCTGTTGAAATGCAGCAATTATTGCAGAAATTACAGCAAAAACAGCGACCCTCCAAAGGGTTACCAATTGCAGCAAGAGCTCTTACTTAAAAGGGGCAGGATTATGATTGTGGCTGAATCATCTTTCAAAAACAAGGTAATGCAGTACATACATGACAACCCAATGGCAGAGCACTCCGGGTATTTGAAAACATACCAAAGGGCTAAGAGAGATTTCTTTTGGAGTGGTATGAAGCAGGACATCAAGAGGATGGTCAGAGAGTGTGAGGTTTGTCAGGCCAATAAGTATGAGACTTCTTCCCCCGCCGGTCTCTTGCAGCCCTTATCTATTCCTAAACAAGCATGGGCGGACATTTGAATGGATTTTATCGAGGGGTTGCCTAAATCCCAGGGGTTTGATGTCATCTTGGTGGTGGTTGATCGTTTCACCAAGTTTGGTCACTTTATTCCACTGTCCCATCCATATACTGCTGCAACAGTGGCCAACTTATTCCTAAATCATGTCTTTAAGTTGCATGGTTTACCAAGAACTATTGTCTCAGATAGGGACCCGGTCTTTGTGAGTTCGTTTTGGAGAGCCTTCTTTTCACTACAAGGATCGACCCTCTATCACAGCTCAGCATATCATCCACAGTCTGATGGATAGACTAAGGCCTTAAACAAATACTTAGAAAATTATTTAAGGTGCTACGCTGGGGTGAAACCCCAGAGGTGGGTGCAGTGGTTGGCAATTGCAGAATGGTGGTACAATACCTCATACCACACCTCCACAAAAATGACCCCATTCGAGGCCCTGTATGGTTATGCTCCTCGGCCTCTGTTAGCTTATATACCGGGAACAACAACAAACAACCAAGTCGACCAAACACTACAGAACCGAGATAAGGTGTTACAAGTGCCTAAGGAGAACTTAGATCATGCAAGAAACTGTATGAAAATTTAAGCAGATAAACATAGATCGGAAAGACACTTTGAGATTGGAGATTGGGTTTACCTAAGGCTTCAGCCTTACAGACAGAAATCAGTGGCTAATCGTAGAAACATGAAACTTTCCCCTCGATTTTATGGCCCATTCGAGGTACTACAGAAAATGGGAGAGGTTGCGTATCGACTGGACTTACCGAAAGGTTCCAAGCTCCACCCCACTTTTCATGTGTCATGCCTCATAAAGGAGCTCAAACGCAGCCCTTAGCCACTCTACCTCCAGTTGATACACAAGGAGAACTCCAACCCGAGCCCGAAGCTATTGTTGAACGACGCATGAAGCGCCATGGGGATCGCGCGATTATGGAAGTTTTAGTGAAATGGGTGGGTGCATCGAATGAGAATAATACTTGGGAGAAGCTGTGGGAGTTGCAGCACCTTTACCCACACCTTGTGGGTAAGGTGTTGTGAGGAAGAGGGCAGTTGTCAAGAACCCTAGAGAACTGATGGGATGAAGTCGAAGATATGGGTTCGGAAGTGATAAGTGTTGAGTTGAAGTGTTTGAGATGGAGTCTACTCTGGACGGCGTCGTTGGAAAGAAGCAGTGGATTAAGGGAAGCCCCAAAGCTCACTTTTCATGGGGAAGGAATTTAATGTCGTTTTTATTGTTATATTTAGCAGTGTCGTTTTAGTTTGAATGTGTAACGCATCGTTTGGGGGAGTGTCCTAAACGTTGCATTTTATTACTGTCATTTACATTTCTATTGTGGGATGTAAGTTTATCAAAGGGAAGAGTTTGTTAGAGTGGGAATATAGTTAGGCAGTGAGGGTAGTGGAAGGGGTCCAGAATCTTTTGTAGTGGAAATCTTGGAGGAAGGGAGACCTCGAATGCTCCCAGTGTGGCAATACAGTACGTCCCTTTGAGGAATTTCATCATGCACCTTGCATGCGTTCCTTTCTTTCATCATGTTCTTGACACCCGTTCGTACACCCATCCACAATACAAACCTGCATCTGTTCATATCACGATCATCACATTACTTTATATCCATATTACCCACGTTACCTTCGTTAGTTCTTGAGCACTCTAGGAAGAAGCTAACATTACTTGTGCTTGTACTCTGGCTTTTCCTCCTCCCAATCTCCTCTCCTCTTCTTTTGCTCCTCCTGCTTCTTTTTTTTCTCTCCTCTCCTCTCCTTCTCTTTTGCGACTTTTCTTCTCCTCCGCCTTATTCCCTTCAGCTTCTCCTCCTCCTTATCTTCTTCTTCTCCCTTCTACTTATGTTGCTTCTTATGCAAACCCATAGCCACGCCGTGGTAGTGATCGAACTCATATGCAAATCTTTTTTTTCTCGATGTCTTTTTGTTTTCTTAGATCTCAGTCATCTTTAGATCATTGGATTTGTATATTTATTTTTTATATCTATGAACTATAGATTAATTTTTATGTGTATTCGAGATTTGGATGGTAGTGGTCGGATGGTACTGGCCTCGCCTAGGCAGGGCCGTATGAGCTGGCTGCTACCGCGCATATATATTGGGTGGGTAGCACCTCTACCTTAGACTCTACTTTATTGAACATGCTCCGTCTAGAAGCTCAGACTCATTATTTCTCTCTTTCTCTCATCATTTTCTCTCCCTGAACTCTCTAGTTCTAGCCACCACTGCATTCGAAATGAGGAGAGAGTTATATATGAGAAGAGTCACCCTTGCCTTCCCCTTCTAGGTATTATTTTTAGTTAGATTTATAGATTTCTTTTAAGCTTTTATATTTATTTTTGTGCGTTCTTTTTATCTACTCACGAGATTCGCATCAGCCAGCCTTCTTCCCTATATAACCATCATCCACTACCCACTCTCATTTTGCGGCTACATCATCAAGCTTATGATTTTCAAATGTTGTCTGTAGACACGCATGGCCACCACAACATTGCCTCATGTTCACATTAGTTTCTTTTGACTCGAGATTATTTTGCATTGTATCTATGACTCATATTGGAAAATTCTAGATTATGAAAAAAAGAAATATCGGATCTAATAACTTAGGAAAAAACATATATAAGACATACAAGAGATCATGACAAGCCTCCATCATTTGTGGCTTAACACAACTAGGGATGGGCATAAAGTTATGTATTGAGGTAATATCTTTTGTGTTAATAAATAATTTAAATAATTAAATTCATCTCATTTAATCGGCTTAAATTTTTGAGTCATGTCGTGATTTAACATGGTATCTAGAGATCTTGAGTTTGCATCCGAATTCTACATTTCATCTCATTTAACTAAATATTTCCTCCAGGCTCCACGTATGATAGCATCAACCCATTCGCATAACAGCAATCTAACATGTCTAGATTAGTGACAATAGTACAGAAATAGAATCTACACAAGAACATTTGAAACAGAGAAACCAGACAACATTATATGCAAGACAACGCATGGAAAACTTATGAAAACAACATTCTGTATCCCGAGAAAAGATATATGAAGAAACTCCTGTCATCTCCCACCATCGAAGGCTACCATCGTATGGTCCTTCATGCTATCATATACAACACTGCTTTTAATAGCAACATCATATGTATAAGAACTGGATGTCTCCCCCAGCAAGTACTCTCTCTCTTCTGAATTGGAACCAACATTAACCCAAGAATGCTTGTCAATCTTTCTTAAACCTTCCAGTTCAGCAGCTACTTCCTTCATGGTAGGCCTATCTTCCCCTTTCAATTTGATGCACCTCCTTGCAAGATTAGCCACTTCCTTCAGCTGCTTCTCATTTCTTTTAGTCCCTAGATTCTGCTCAAGAACTTCAAATAGTCTATCCTCTTTAATAGCAGAAAGAAAATGCATAGCCAGACTTCTCTCTTCCTCCGGCCTATCAAATGAAAGTGCCTTTTCTCCGGTTAGTAACTCTATCAGGATGACACCAAAGCTATAAACATCACTTTTCTCAGTCAATTGGCTAGTTTGCATATATTCAGGGTCTAAGTATCCAAGAGTTCCTTGTATCAATGTAAATACTTCTATTTGGTCTAATGGAATCAATCTTGAAGCTCCAAAATCAGACACTTTAGCTGTGTAATTATCATCTAGTAATATGTTTGAAGACTTGACATCTCTATGAATTATAGGTGGAGAGGCTGCACAGTGCAGATAAGATAGTGCCTCTGCTGTTTCTGCAGCTATCTTAAGACGAGCCTCCCATGAAATTCGTAAGGACCTATCTTTATGATGTATGTGCTCGAAGAGCGTGCCTTGGGAGATGAATTCATAGACTAGTAAAGGAACTTCTGTCTCCAAACAACAACCCAGGAGTTTAACAACATTTCTATGGTTAATTTGAGAAAGTAAAAGCACCTCGTTGATGAATTGCTCAATTTGGCTCTTATCCACAAGTTTGGACTTCTTGATTGCCACAACTCTATTATCGGATAAAAATCCTTTATAAACTATGCCAAATCCACCTTCGCCAATGATTAGATTCTCATGATAATTGTTGGTAGCCTTTTTTAGTTCTTCTGCACTGAAAATCTTGGTTGTTTCAACTGAATTTTGTCTTGAGAGTTGTTGACGTAAAATCACACCACCATTTTGGCGAAAGAATCTTTCTCTAAGCTTGATTAACTTTCTTTGCTTGATTATCAAATACATCCAAGAGCTAGAGACTAGCAGTACTATAAAGCCTACACCACTAGCTGTAATGGAAAGAAACAGAGTATTTTTAATTATGAGCTTCAAGCCATTGTGCATAATTCACAATCATCTGCACATTCCAAAAACATATTTAACCAACAACTCCCAATACAGTAAACTTTGTATACTTACCAATGGCAGTCTTGTTCACTAGTCCGAGGTTCAAAGTGCACGATTCACCATCTTTTCTTCCGTCCCCACTGTGCCAATTGGGGCAAGAACACGTATAATTCCCTTCTGTGTTAATGCATCTCTTTGGCGATGTGCAATTATTGAGATTTTCGTTCAGGCACTCATTAATATCTGCAGATCGAACAGTTTGACATGGAATTCAGCCCAAGTTCAAGAAAACGAAACCGAAAACATGTTATCAAAATGAAAAATTTTGTCATTGAGATTTTGATTTTGAGAAGCTTCTTAGACGTGGGTAGTAAGCAAGTACCTTTGCAACCAAGTGGGAGGTAGGGGTTGCCGTCGTAACCCTTCTTGCACTGGCAACGGTATCCATAGCCGTTTTCAGGATCATCACATGTGCTGTTCCCTCCACATATGTAATCAGGCTTGAGCTGAGCATACCTACACCTTTCCTTACCGATCGTCCAATCAAGTACCATCGGAATGGTTCCATTATTTTGGAGACTGGAAAGATAAATGGAGGAGAAATTGAAGAGTTTTTTCTTAACAACGAAAGCATAGCCGCAGGGACTGAAGTTCAATACTTTTGTGTGATTATTGTAGCTATGTACTTCCAAAGTCATATTGCTCACTCTTTCCGGGATCTCTACCTGGCAACAACCAATTCCAGTGCAAGTCCCATTCAAAACATTGCTTTGATTCTGGCAAATGGACATGCAGCCCATGGAGAAGTTTCCATTATTCTGGTTGCCCGTAAGGTATGCATATGTATCGCAGCCAACAGCAACGAACACGTTTTGGGTGTTAGAAATGGTAAAAGCATTGGAGGCGATTCTCAGACCGGTGAACTGGAAGTTTGTCGAGAGCCCCGACCCGTTGTTACAGACCTTGACAGTGTTCATGAAGATGTCAATCTGGCCTTGGATGGAAATCTGTTGGACAAAGAAGTCACCCGTCTGAGGTCGGAGTCGTCCGTCCGACGATTTGGTGCAATTGACAGAAAAGCTTTTATTTAGGTAACAACCTTCACCTATACCAAATGGATATGGAATTTCAACATCTCCACACCAGTTGGGGCAGTTAGGGAGGGCTGATCCATTAGTTGTTGCTGTTGCTGGTGCTGCAGTTGCCATTCCAGATAATATTACGCCTACCCATATGACTTGCACAAGCAGCTTATTATAACCACCCATAATCGCCTCCACTACTATTTCTAAGAGAGGGCGGATTGATAAAGTTTAGTACTATTGTGGTTTTTGCCTGTAAAACTTGCCGTACATGATCGAGTTTTATACAAGGCATATGGGAGGATGAAGAACAGCATTCCATGCACCAGGTATGAACGTGACCTATATTCCACTACCGGCGGCACAAATTAGTCTGTCTTATACATCTAGTCAAGTCGTATAAGGCAGCTTTGAGAATGCCAAAGAAACACTCGATCAAGATGGCAGTAGGCCTCGTCATGATGGAATGAAACGGGTCACCGGATGAGATGAGAATTTTATGAATAGTAATAAAAATGATTTACGAATAGTAGAAAAATTGTTTAAATTAAGATGTTTTCTTGGATTTTAGAAAATGAGAGAGAAAATGTTAATTATTAAAAATATTATAAAGTTAAAATATTATTAAAATATTATTCTTGTTTTGAAACTTGAAAAAGTTGAATTATTTTCTATATTTTGTTTGGAAGTTTATAAGGAAAGTTGTAATGATTTTGCATTGATTAGATGAAAAAGTTAAAATATTTGAAATTGAAAAGTGTTTACCATGTTGTAGTGATGTATGGAAAGAAAATTATAAAAATGAGTTGAGATAATATTTTGTATTCCCAAACGAAGTCTTAATCACAATAAATTCATTTTAAACCACAAATAAATAAATTCATTTTGCACCATTTCTTTCATTCACATTTCACATTAATGAAGATCATTGTACCGGGTTGCATCTTTTTCATTATATCAAAGAGCTAGAAGGTATCTTGTTCATCCTTTCAGCCCTTGTATATGATCTTTATTATATTTTTGGCCTTCCAACTATTTATCTTTAACTTTCTAGGAAGAGAAATGTTGGGCCATGTTATAAGAAATTAGTTTCGATCCAACATATCGCATGCATTAAACCATATCATTGTTTAAGTACTACATCTTTGTTTAAATCTAGACTCTTTCAATTATGAAATATCAATTTAACATGTTAATTTGTAAGAACTGTTTGCTAATTGCTGCATATGGAACTGACTCTTTTCTCTATGAACAGATTGCGTCGTGTTCAGATATATGTTTATATCTTGAAGTTGGATGGATGGAAACAACTCATGTTGTCATTGAGAAGGACATGAATAAGATGTACATATGTGACGTGTAGTAAGAAGATTTCATTTGCATATTTGTCAAACCTGTCATTTGCACTGATTTTTTTTAATTAAAGCCAACGATAAAATGTGCCTGAATAAATGCAAAAATAATTTCACAAGTCAACTGCCTTTTAAAGTCGTGTTTTGTAATTTGTCTTGTAATTTCCCCTTCTTGAGATTATTCAAAATATTTATGTAAGAATAATCAACTAGAAGGACCATTCAAATGCAATTTCTATATAAATTTTATACACAAATCTTATATTTTTGTACATTATTTAAAAATATATAAATTTGTTCTTTTGTCCTCATATTTTATAAAATATAAAATATAAAATATGAAGATAAAATAATAAAATTACATATTTTTTAAATGATATGTAGAGTGTGTAGCTTTTATTCAATACTCTAATTTTTTAATTAATTATTTAATGTCACTTATTTTCAAAATAAATGGCGTAGCGGAAGACGTTCAGGACTAACCACATAGGTAGTGCGATAGATTCCCTGGTTGCAACCATGGCTTGTACCGACGAAAATGACATGTCAGAAATACGCAACAAATGAGCCAGGTTATCTTTAGTGGTCTGTCCAACATAACAATCTGAATTGGTAAAATCACGGGATATCTCATCATCAGATGTAATCATGCAAATAATGTTATGTATGACACAACATGCAACAACAATAATATATTGTTGCATTGTTGGCCTGTATGGATTCATTGATTGCAAAATTCGAAACCATTTTTTTAACACACCGAAAGTGTGCTCAGTAACATTTTGGAGGAAATGAACGATTGTTGTGACATTCAGACCTAAGAAACCCCACCCTGGGATATCGGAAACCCCACCCTGGGATATCGGGGCATAAATCTCTCAGTGCATGGAAATGCGGAACCTACTAAATAATAATAACCTGAAAAATATTAAAAAACATTAATAATATTTGCTTCAAACATTATGAAATACCGTTTGTCCAGAAATTAATTAATATATAGTACTTACCTTCAAGAGGCCATGGAAAATTGATCCCTAGACGACTCAACGCATCCATAAATATGCAAGCATCATGGGCAGTACCCTTCCACCCAGCGTATATGAACGTAAATTTCATATCGAAATTACAAGCTGCCAGCACATTTTGGCTAACTCAGTGATTCCGAGATAGATACGTGTTAGCTACCACGGCGGGTGCCCATGTGTTGATATAAGTGCCGTCAATTGCACCATAACATTTCTACAATCATATAATAAAATGAGTAATGCTACTCATCATCCCAACTTTCATCATCATTTCTTCATCCTATGATATGGCATCAGGTGATTAGAAATTATTTATTACATTTTACTTGTGAACCTATCATTTAATGCCACATCATGGGATGATGGGAAGATAATGAGAGTTGGAATGATGAATAGATTTTTTCTAATAAAATTGTGAGTTCTTTAATTTTTAATAAATGGGATCGACCACACTACAAAAATGTCAACCAATGGTTACCACGAACCATCGATAATGCCTGAGATTGCCTTCAATATAAGGCTCCACCCCAGCAACATGTGTAGGTGCAATCACCTGAGGAGCAAGGCGACAGAGTGCCCGCATCACTACGTAGACATGCTGATTAACGGTTTCACTCGAATGTTGAAATCGATCGCCTGTCATTCGCTGATCTTGCCTATGTCCAACGTTGTATGCAAACATTACAATGGCTTCCTCCACAAAAACCTCACTTGTCAATTCCAGAATGGCATCAGTGCGTAATGTATTACATAATGCTTGGAATGTATATACTTCCATCCGGAACATGTTATAACAATAATTTCGATGTCCATTGAGGATTGTGACTATATAGTCTCGTCCGCATTAGCCAATGTTCTGTTGCGGCATTCCCTTAACCACTAGCTCCATAGATTCTTGCTCTTCTACGACGGCCATAAGATTGGCTATGTGTAACACCCCATATTTTAGTGTATTTTTAATTGAAAGATTATTATTATTAATTTAAAAATTTTTTTTCTTATTTTAAATTTTAAAATTGGTTGGATTTTTAGTGGGTTTATTTTTATGATTTTTAATTTTGTGAAAATCATTCTGAAATGATTTCTTATAGTTGATTATTGTAATACATTTAAATTATTTTTCATATTAAATTAGCTTATTATTGGGTTTTATTATTTTTTTTCATTTTAATCACTGCGTTTAAATTATTTTATTTCACTTGCTGTTTTAAAATCGTTTCCGTTGGATCATTTTTGTGACCCAAGATGTGAGAATTGGACCTCATTTCTTTCCCTACATTTTCTCTCCTCTTTTCTTTTTCTTCCTTTTTCTTCTTTTTTTTTCCTTCTTTTCTTTCTTTTCTTTTATTTTTCCTGGCCTCTTCCCGCGAGGCACGTCTCTCCCTCTCCTCTCTCCGTCCGTTCCTTCATCCTCCCAGCCTGCCTCCGTGCGCCGGCGGTGATTGACATCGGCCGGCCCTCCATCCTCCCCAGCCACCGGCGACCACCACCCTGTAATCTCAGCCCCAACCGCGCCGCCGTTAGCTCCCTCGAGCATCACCAAGCCGCGGCACTCCTTGCGCCGCTGCGCCGCCGTCGCGCCACCTCCGGCTACCATCTTCTCACCACATCATCCTCGACCTCCTTGCAATCCAATGGACCCAACCCCACCTCCGATCTGTCACCGGTGAAGCCCCACCAATATTTCCGTTTTGGGTATTTTTTCACTTCAACCACCCTTTGCGCCGCCACCCACGGCCAACCACCACCACCACTAGCTTCACCGACATCCCTAGGCCCTACCCTATCAATCTCGGGTCTTCGTTTGCACCCGTTCAAAAGTGGGTCTTTGAGACCCTCGGTCACAGTGCATTTGGCACTGTTTTGTTGCTGCGTTGTCGCTTTGTACAACTCCGTGATCTTTAAAAAATTATATTATAGCATTGTAAGTATTTTTCCCAAAAAACTTTTGAGATTTAAATGTATTTCTGTGCTAATTCATATTTACTGTGATTTGTTGGTTGTGCCGGACTGAGTCCGAGGAGTAAGGAGGTGTCGGTTGGATTGGATGATGGAGTTGTTAGTGTGAGACTGGTTTATGCTATGAAATTTGTTGGCTGTTTCGGGTTTAAATATTGGTGTTTTGAGTTGAACGTTGGTCATGGTGAATATTGGTGATTTTTAGGAAGTGATGATATATTTTAAGATTATGAGGGTTTTAAGTTTTGAGATATTAAAATAGGTTATTTTAGAAGTTTAGGATTAAATGTCGAAATCCGTGATTGATTGAAAACTTACGGAAATTATGTTATTATTTTTTATAGGTGACGATTTATATTCGACTCGACATTTTTGAGGAAAATTCTGATAAGCTAAGTTGTTTAGGTAAGCGGGGTTCCTATACTAGGCCTTACACGAATTATTTGAGACTGAGGTTGATTTTTTGAAAATTTTGCATATTTTTGTGGTGAAATGAGAACTTGGGAAAAAACAAAAACCAACCTCGGTCGTTTATTTGCATACTCATGAAATCTGTACGAAAAAGAGAAAAATATGTTCTGACATGCATTGTGTAGACATGAGCTAAATTCTGTCATGTGATTTCTAAAATTTGAAAAATGAGCGATATTGAGAATATGAAAAGTTGTGCATTTATTTGAAAAGATATTCTGGCTTTTGTGTTCAGTGTGTGTAAACTGTCTGATTCTGTTTTGATACTCTGTATTATTTTGATATAACATCTGAAAACCTTTGGCATGGTGTACTGGTTTTCGTATCTGACTCTGTCTCTGCTTTGCTCTGCTCTGCTCTGTTATGCTCTGCTCTGTTTGGGTTGGTACCAACTTCTCTGTCTTTGAGTGCACCCACTTTGGAAACAAAGTGGTTTTATTGTGGTCTTTCCTGTGTGCACACTCGGGGCTCCGAGAAGAATAAAGGAAAGATATCACATCTGTCTCTGCCTGGTTTGGCCACCAGGGTTAGTACAACCCTACCACGGGGGTGAAACATGGTCTCTACTCTGTTTGATGCTCTGTTTTGATATGATGATGATACTCAGTTTATGTTATGCCAAAGTATTATGGGTTTTACGTGTCTTAAAACCATCGCTCTGTTACTTTTGAAAATATGTCCTGCTCTGCATGATAACTCTGGAAAATGTTTTGTTCTACATGCTATACTTTGTAAATGCTCATGTTTGCACGTTAGCATATGTCCTCTGCTTACTGAGTTGTTGATAACTCACCCCTATCTTCATAATATTTTTCAGATGATGTGGAGAGTCCAACTGAGGACCTGGATTAGATTGGTGTGAATGATTAAGCTGGGAGAAGATGTTAGAAGAATGAATTCTGATGTCTTTTAGTTTTAATGTCTTTTCGATTTATTTATATTTTGGGCTTGGGTTTTAGTAAGACTTATGAAAGTATTAGTTTGGTTTGTTACGACCACCGAGAGATTTTGGACGCCTTAGTTTATTTTGCTGCAGTAATGACTTTGTAGAGTTTTCAATGTGTTTTTTTTTAGACTATATGAAATTGAGTTTTGCTAATAAAGTTTTGGAGTTTTATTTTAGTTGTGTTGGAAAACATGTTCTTAAGTGACAGGTAGTAATTCTCCGAGCCAACCGGGTTTGGGGCGTTACACTATGTGATCCCACATTAAGGGACCACACCTCCAATCTGGGTATTCGTCCCACGTTGGATACTGGTTACTACTCAATGCACCTTCGGTCGCGTTGTTGGACTTTACTTAGGGCTCATCATCCTATCCACTTCCTCTATCCATTCTGCAGTATCAAAAACAATTACCCTAATAACACTTCACAACCTGAACGAATAATTTATAATAAGCGTATATAGGATGGCAATGAACATCCAAAAAGCATCTAAATCATGTCGAATATGACTTATCTAAAATATGCTAGTAAATAATATAGAGACAAATCAAATATAAAAAGTAGCAAATGATTTTAGAAATTGAAATAAACCATTAGCAAATTATGAAAATCATTAAAAAAAACAACTTTCATAAACTCAGTCAATGAACCGTTAGCAAATTATGTACTTAGTCAATAAAAAAAGTAACATCTGCAATAAATACAAAGTTTGATAAACTAAATTAATGTAGCATCGACATACGCTGCGTCACTCCAACCACCAGATCCAATCAACTCTGCGGCTCAGGGGCATGAGTAAGAACACCTCCTCCATATTAGGATCCATACAAATCCTAGCTACGCAAGAATATTGTTGTGCAAGCAGACGTGGGGTGATCTCATTAAAAAATGTCATACATTGAACTGCGGTGCTAAATGACTCATCCAATCCACTTGAGCCTTTGACTTTGTCACGCTTTCTACTGCATTTCCCAACCAGTGCTTGAGAGGTGCACAAGTTGGCAGAATGGCAGGTGCGGATTGGTGGAAAGGGAGGTGGCGACAGATGAGGGTGGTGGCCAAAGCTGGAAGGACGTGTAGCAATGGCGCAGTAGCGGCATGGGTGGCAAGTAGCGGCATGGGCGGCAAGGGCTCACGAGTTGCAGGAGGGAGGAGGAAAAAAGAAGAAAAGAGAATAGGAGAGGAGAGGGTCCTGTGGCGCTAGGGTGAAATGAAAAGGTCCTAGGATTTTCACCCTTCAAGTCCAAAATGTTGTCGTTTGCAACAAGGGGCATAGTTTTCTTTTTCTTTTAGCTCATGGACTCCCACATGGGCTGGGCCCTCCATTGAACCCACTATCCTACCTACTTGGGCCTCATTTTTACCAAAGAACAGAAAAAAAAAAAAAAAAAAGAACTAATATACATAAAGCCCAAAAAGAAAATTTTTGGGTTTCACAATCGTTCTCCCTTAGACCTGACATGGGCTTTAGATACTAGTTTAACATCCCAGGGTCTTAGCAACAATGCAATAGACAAGTAAATGACAACAAGAAAATAGACAATCACATGACACAAAATTACCGCAGTTCAACAACTTTCCTACGTTCACAGAGATATAGGGGATTTTATTAAAAAGAAAGTGGGAACACCGTGCAACAATACAATATCTATACCTCACTTTTTCTCTCTCACACACACAAGGGCTACCTCTCTCTTTTCCTTTCTACTTCTGTCATTCAATTCCGCCTTTAGATTGTTACTCAAAACAAATATAATACACACACACAGATGTGTGTGTGTGTGTGTGTGTGTGTGTAGGCTAGCAGCGGAAATCCTAGAAAAACTTATTTTGAGTTGTTCGTTCGAGCAGAGTGTCGAGTGATTCTCAAACAAAATCTCTGTCCGATGTTCACTCAAGCTGCCCATTGAGCGAGACCCAAACGAACTCTCTGCCTAGGTTTCGCGCGAGCTACATGTCACACAAGACTCAAGCGAAAATCTCTGTCTAAGCTTGGCTTGATCGACCCATCGCAGGTCTGTCGAGTGAAGTCTTTGACTGGCGTTTTCTCAACTCACAAACCAAGCTCCACAAACCCAACACTTGACATACATAAACATCTTACAAAAGTAAATTTACTCAATTATGTAAGATTGGTCTACATAGAGATCCAATGTATCACATCAAACTACATTATTATGTAAGTTTGCTTTTACAAGATCTCTTTGTAGGTCTAACATTTTTCAATTATGAAATATCAATCTAGTATGTAAATTTGTAAGAACTCGTTGCTAGTTGCAGCATATGGAACCGGTTCTATTCTCAATGTTTCCAAATACTTAATTATTTTTAACTCCAAGGGTGGTGTAGTGGCTATGGAGTGAGTTGTATAAACCAGACTTCTTGGGTTTGGAGGTACTCAGCATTCACACTCTTAGCTGGAGACATCAAACTAGGAAAATGTTTTCATAAATTATTCAATGTGCACTTACATTAAACTGCATATTAAAAATTTTGTAAATCTTGAGATTAGTTAGGATTGTTTTTATTCAATAGTACAATTTATCAATTACCAAAAAAAGAAAGGAAAAAAAACAGCTGTTGTCATTGAGAACGACATGAATAATTAAGAAAGTAGTGGTCATTGAGATCATGACATATATGAACAAATAAAAGTCATATGTGAACATATAACGATTTCGTTTGCATATCTATTAATTGCTCTGATGTTTTTATTGACCTTACGAATAAAATGTGGCTGAAATAAATTCAAAGTCTTTTAAAGTCGTGTTTTTGTCTTGTTCGGCATGAGATTATTCAAAATATTAATACATGTACTCTTCTCTTGGACTAGAAGGTAAAGTATTAGCTGGCATATATTGAATTGATATGGGAATAATCAACTAGAAAGGACAACTCAAGTTACTTTCAAAACAAAAAGAAAGGGCAACTCAAATGCCATTTCTACTACGGATGATGCAACCGTGTCATCTAAAGTTTAATGACCATCTTGATGTCTACGTGGTTCATTAAAAAAAGAAATAAATACAAACACAAAAGGGTAGATGGAGTCTAAAATTTCAGTCTCCCTTTTTTATACTTTTGGAAGTCTATTTATTTTGAATATATTTTTATTAAAAACCACATATTACCATGTGCCTCGTCAGGAGAAAATGGATAATGGGAGGGTAACCCTATCATTATCTAATATAGCATCGAACTCGCAAAAAATTAGAAGAATGCATAATGCCATTGTGTTTTCCTTTGGGCCAAAGACCCAACTGTTCTTTGAATTTTGTTAAAACCCCAGAAAGAAGGAGCAACAACACAAAACCCACCAAAATTCTGAATAGAAGAAGGCGCCCAAGAAAAGCAAAGATGCAAGGTACGTAACCGAGCCGAAGCCAACTTCTCAACAAGTATATGAATGACAATATTGGTATTCCCATATCAAAATTGAAGTACACTGTCTTCTCCTTTATCATAAGATATTAATAACATTAAACTCCAAGCTTCTTTTTTTTTTTTTTTCTGCAATGTTGTTTTCAAAATAAAACAAGGGTTCCATGCATGTGAAATTGCCC
>CM036140.1:3391536-3414861 GCA_002916485.2 Juglans nigra
GAATTCGTACCATCATTTTTTTCTATAAAATTTTAAATTTGTGTAATTTTCAACTCATGAGTCATGAGCACTTTTAATGCTAAAGTTTAGGCGGATATAAAACAAATTAAAGAAATAATCAAAATTCAGTAACAAAATCAGAACGAATATTTAAATTATTGAAAACTCTTGAATAAACCAAATATTTGTAGATGGTTCACTTTTAAAAAAAATATATATGTTGCTCACTATCTGAAACGAAATTGAACAACAAAATTTAAATAATAATAAAAAAAAAGAACAAAATTTCCAAAATTGAGTTCAGAAATTTTGTTCGGAGTCGGAGCTCCGACCTCCGTTCGGAACTCCCTCCGAACTTCAGTCGGAGTTCCGATCAGAGGTCGGAGCTCCGACCTCCGTTCGGAGTTCCAATCGAAGTTCGGAGCTCCGACCTCCGATCGGAATCGGACTCCGACTACGTTTGGAGTCGGAGTTGGAGGGGAAATTTGGCTCCGACTTTTGTTGGAGTCGGAGGTCGGAAATAATAATTCCGACTCCGTCGGAGTCAGAGCCCACCCCTAAATAAAAGTAGCAAAAAATAAAAAAAAAATGAATGCATGGGCAAAAGATTCCCACTATCATGCAGGAATGACTCGTAAAAGAAGTCTTTCTTTTCTTTTCTAAGAAGTCTCACACTAGCAGTAGGTACTATATATGGTTTTTAAGATTTTAAAAGTTTTGAACAGTGAGCCAATGATACAACTGGAAAAATCTATCTTCCTGCATGCCACATGTTGATCAGACGTAAGATGATTAGATATATATATATATATATATAAAGCTGTCCTTGTTGGGTCACTAACAATATTAATTAAGGAAGGGTGTCTATTAAAAATAAATAATTATTAATTCAAGCGAAAAACGAATGAATATCATGAGTCTATATATATATATATATATATTCAAAAGTACGTAAAAGTAAAGAGTCTTTGGATCCTTCTTGTTGGCCAAGTCGACGTTGTTGTAAAATCAAACCTCTATTGATAATTTTTCGTTTCTTCAGTGCAAAGTACAGCTAATTGTCTCAAAAACTTTTTTCTGTTCACACATAAAAAAAAAACGTTCAAAAAGTAAAATTTGACGAAGAATTAATTTATTATAGCGGAAAAAGTTCACAAATATTTAAACGATTATTTGTTGCAGTCGAACGAAAAATATTTGATGGCAAATCTTAGCGGGAAAGTTTCTAAACCGTTTGAACGGAATATATTTAGTTAGAACATATTCAAACACCATATTTATATATTTGAAGGTATAATATTAATCTCGGTACAAAACTCAAAATATAAAAAATATATGTCATATATACAAATTCATTAATTAATTTTATATAATTAATTTAAAAATATTTTAATGATTTCTTTTATGTTAAATAAGATTTTTAGTTAAATAAATATAATCAACTATACACCACATAATATAAATCGATAATTACTCCAGAAAAGATTTTATATTTAATTTACAAATAAAGTAAATTATCAAAACACCATATATATTGTTCATAACTATAACAAAAGAAAATATAAATAAAAAATAGAAACTACTGTGATGCGAGGTCTCTACACACATCCTCAACTGCAGCTAATTGTATCACTACTTGTGTCAGTCGAGTACTGAGCGTGACCTGAGTTGCATTATTGGCATTAATCGCTGTACGTAACTCATTAACCTCTGTACGTAACCGAGAGACGGCAGCCATAATCTCTATACGCAACTCAGACATGGCAGTATGCACTGCATCAATCACTGCTGATGTGTGTACGCCGAGCTCAACACGCAATATATCAGCCATCTCCTCGCGAATAGATGTGCGTGATGCCTCGGCCTGTGCAGATGTCTCACCAGCCGATACTCTAGTATCTCCCGGCTGTGCATCTCTCTGAATCTCAGCTCTGTCAGGAACAGCCCCACGAAAACGAAATCTTGAGTGTCCCGTGCTCCACGACAGGGTGGTGCTGTTGATCGGTGCCATCAGAAATCAAGAACGCTCGACGGGTTCGGACACGACCCGGGCATGTAGCAAAAATTGAGTGATGAGGATCCCAAATGGAAAAATATGTGTACAGTTTATAAACGCAATGGAAAAATAATAAGGCAGTCCAAAACTAAGTACCAGAAAAATTTAAATACCACCCAACTAGAAGTCCTCCTTAAGGTTATTACAGTCATCCTGCTGATTAAAAAATAAAATAAAAGTCCATAAACTACAACGAAAATAAACCCCAGGTCATCACTCCTTAGGTGGGGTTGGTTCTTCATCCTCAAATTCGACCTCTGCATCAAAGTCTACGATTCCATGAAGGTGGGAACACCACAATGAGATCTTGCAATCTTAGCAAGTAAGTCAACACATCAACAACTAGGAATTTCAAACATGGAAGCATATAGACAAAAAAGCACAACAATCATAAGAGATTATCCAAAATAATCTTTTTTGTAACATTCACTAAAACTGTTCCAATTATAGCCATTCACAACAAAAGTCGCATTTATATACAGACAACATTCATTTATTACGGGTGCACCATGGTCTCCCCAAGGGACTGTCCGCACACTCTGACTCCCTTCATCACACCACCGATAAGGACCGGGTGTGTGACTTTGTTACGAGCAATGTCCAGTTCCATGCCTGACGCGTACGTAACTAGACATCCTCCAGCAGAGGGGCCATGGAGTCCTAACAAGAGCGTTACTGTCTTGGTTGAGCCTGCGGTAGCCCAACGACAACCCAGGAGACGTCACTCAATTTTACACTCTCTCGAGTGACTAGAGAAGCTCTACAAAGATAATACCCCATCTCGATTTGGGGTTGTGATACGTACGCTCCCATAAAACCCTGATTTTAATATTATTGTTATAACACCAAAAATCTCAATTTTTCTAGTTCCATAGCATAACCACAGGGTAGAGCACAATTAATAAAATCATGGCAAGCAATAACAATAAAAATGCAGATGCATGACATGCAGTTATTGGATGGTGTGGCATAGTGTAAACAAACAACATACAGTTCATCCTGGGTCTAGGTGGGGATAAAAGTTGGGATTGTTATATCGGATAAACTTTGGGCTACTGCTAGTGTATGAGATAAATCCTAGACTTTCATGAGTGATCTTCGGAGGAGTTTGAATCTTGGCTTATCTCGCTAACAACGACAACACTTGTGTCATAAAACCAAACCCAATCCTACACCCAAACTAGCCCCTGTTTTAAGCACCCAAAACAGAGTAGCATTGGGATTGCTTACCCACTCACGCTGTTGTGCCCATCATGGAAAATAACCATCGCTCCACCTTAGAGCCACTATAAAGAAAGCCTACATGGATCGGAATCTAGCCCAGTGCCTCAAGTGAGTGAAACCATGAAGCTCTCTCTCAGATATCTCTCGATCTCGCTTGTGTTGCATGTTAGTGTTATGGGTACGGGTTAATGGGTTATGTAATGTTATATATTATTGGCTATGTAATGTTAATGGGTTATCAGTTTGAGTTGCATGTTAGTGTTATCGGTATAGGTTGCCCCTAAGAAGCACCTAAGATGCATATTTCGAGTTTGCACCTAGGATCAACAAGATCTATAATATAGTTAAAGCCTGGACATGTGTACGAGGTAAGAAATTTTAGGAAATGTTAAAGGCAGAGTCATGGAGAAATATTTTAATGTGGAAAGATTGAGAGTATCCAATGGTTAGGTGTGATTTTGTTTTAGGGGTTTAATTATTTGGGGAGAAATGAAATTGCGAATTTGGATGTATGACAATTTTAAACTTGGTGAAATACGTAATTAGTATTTTAGGCTTTAATTGCAAGAACGTGCTTAAGTAATAATTTACGTATATTTGTAAATTAATGCAAGTTACATGCTTCTTTCCAGGAGATGATTGATATTCCCTTGGCACGTTTGTGAGAAAATTCATAGAAGTTGAAAAAGTTCAAGTAAGCAAGGTTCTTATGCTTGACTTTGCATAAAGAAAAGAAATAGACTGAGGTTGATTTGTGAAAATATGCATGTTTCTTTTGAAAAGAAATGTGAAACAACTTCAGTTATGTGAAAACATGAGTTATTTTTAGTATTCTATTCTCTGTATGCATCTAGTCATGATTTATAAACTAGAAGCTTACCTTATTCACACCACTCTTCCTTCCTCTAAATTTTTGCACTCCCTATTAGCCTTAAAAGAACCATTTGGCTTCAAGTCTGCATATAAAAACCTTGAGTGGCTTGCTGTCATGAATGGAGAAATGCAAGCTCTTCAAGCCAACAAAACTTGGACCTTGGTTCCATGCCCTTCTCACGAGAATATTGTTGGCTGCTACTAGTTATTTCACATCAAGCTTCATGCCAATGGTTCTCTTGAAAGGCACAAAGTTTTCCTTATTGGCAAATGTTACACTTAACTGCATGGCCTTGATTTTGATGAGACCTTCAATCCTGCGATAAATTAGCTACTGTTCAACTCATCTTGTCCCTTGCTCTCGCTGTTGGTTGGCCTATTTGCCAACTTGATGTAAAGAATGCATTTCGTCATGGTTCTCTTCATGAAGAGGTTTACATGGATGAAGCTCCTGGTTACACTGATCCTCGTCATCCACATCATGTTTGTCACCTTCACAAAACTATTTACGGATTGAAACAAGCTCCTTGAGCTTGGTTTCGTCACTTCAGTCATTTTTTACTTCATTTTAGGTTCTCTTGCAGCCAAGTTGATTCCTCTTTATTTGTTTATCATCAACCACTTGGTACTATTTATCTCCTTTTATACATAGATGGCATTGTCATCACAGGCAGAAACTCCACTTTACTCAAGCAGTTCATCACTTGTATTGGCAACAAATTCTTCATGAAAGACCTTGATCAACTTCACTATTTATTGGGCAATGAAGTTCTACACAACTCCTCTGGTTTGCTCCTTAATCAATCCAAATACGCTCTTGATTTACTTGCTAAAGTCGACATGACTGACTGTAAGCCCATCGCAACTCCCATGGTTGAAGGACAACTTCTCTCTGCCACCAGCTCTTCCTTTACTAATCCTACCAGATTTCGTTCTCTTGTGGGTGTACTCCAGTATTTAGTCATTACTCACCCAGATTTGGCTTATAGTGTGATATCCTATATTTACGTGTATTTTGATTAAGTAAATTATTGTATTTACTAAGATTATGGGCTTTCTTGTTTTTAATTTTAGATGATTTACGTGATATTATTTTAAGATTTTTAATTGTTAATTCAATGTGTTTTCTTATTATTAATTATTGTTCATTATTTAAATTAATCTTTATTTTAAATTAGTTTATTGTTAGATTTAATTATTTTATTTTCATTTAAGCACTACGTCTAAATTATTTTATTTAACTTGCTATTTTGAAATCTTTTTTATTTGATCATTTTTTGTGATCCAAGATGTGAGGATTAAATCTCATTTATTTCTCTCACATTTTCTTTTCCCTTTTTTCTTTTCCTCTTTTTCTTTTCTTTCTCTCCTCATTTCTTTTTCTCCTCTCCCTCTCTTTTCTCCCACACGCGAAGTCCCTCTCTCCCCCCATCCGTTGCGTTGTCCTCCACCCAGCACCGTCATGCGCCTCCCATCTCCGTCACCGCCCCTCCCATTCTTCTCCCCACTAGCTGGCGACTTCACCCCTCCATTTCCAGTCCCTTTCGCGCCGCCAATCTCCTCCATGCACAGCTTCAAGCCACGGCCGCCTTTCGTTTCCGCGCCGCCGTTGCAGCACCATTAGCCACCATCTTTTCACCACACCACCATCGACCTCCTAGCTACCTAACCCACCCATCTTCAACCCCGATCCATCACCTGTGAAGCCCATCCATCCCTATTTCTGTTTTGAGCTTTTTGCACTCCAACCACCGCCCACGGCCAACCACCACCAATATTAGCTTCACCAACATCCCTAAGCCCTTCCCTAGTAAAAGTCTTCGTTTGTCTCCGTTCAAAATTCAGCATTTTGAGACCCACAGCCATAGTGCATTTTGCACTGTTACGTTGCTGTGCCGTCACTTCTAGCACTTCTGTGATCCTTCAAAAATTATATTATAGTACTGTAAGTAGTTTTCAAAGAACTTTTGAGATTTAAATGTATTTTTGCACTAACTTATATTTACTGCGAATTGGTTGGTTGTGCCAGACTGAGTCCGAGGAGTAAGGGGATCAGTTGGATTGGAGGATGGAGTTGTTTGTGTGATTGGATTATGTTGTGATTTCCTAGTTGTTGAATATTTGTGTTGTGTCATATACAATGTATTTACACGCATGTTCATGTTTGTAATTGAAAACTGGATTTTCACGTAATTGCATACATGTTCATATGTATACTTGAAATATTGAGTTTTCATGTGAGAAATAATTTTGAGTATGTTTGAAATGATTAGATTGATTGGTTTGAGAGAAAGGAAAAGAGACTGTAGGGATGGTGATATAGTCCCGCCTGTAATTCCCGCCTACGGTGCATACAGTAGGGATACCTGCGATTCCCGCCTACAGTGCTCTGAAAATACCCATGTATGGATGAAATATTAATAGACCAATAGTTCCGCATCCCCGGGCTTTCGCTAGTTAATGGATTACGACGTCATTTACTTTGGATAAATTCTCGAAGTGGGAATACAAAAGAAGAAAGAAAATTCCCACTTCGAGAATTTACCCAAAGTCTATAGCAAAGCATTGACTTTTCTAGAAAGTATAAATTCTTTCAACCCCAAACACTAATATTTAAGTTACAATAAATCTACCCATAATTCACAAATAAAAACTTAGAGCACACATGTCGAAATTAGGACGACTCTCAAAGCAGACACTTAATTGATCAGTATAGTACTGGACTTGCTCACACGTACCTACAAAAGGCGCTCTTAGTAATGCAAAGCAGACCTTGAGAGCAAACTTTGAACATACAAAAAGATCTAGGTGGAGAAAACTTAAACACTGCATGCAAAGAGACCGAAATCTACCATGATCCATTGATTTGGAGGATGATGCTTGCTGATTGAGGCTTTCAAGGACTAATGGATTATTTGCCATCATTTGCTGGTTTTAGTGCTTGATTTCCCATACTGTCAGTGGTACTTATGGAAGAACAGCCAGCACCAACATCAATGCTTAAAGAGTCATTTGTGGTTGCACTAAGCAAATACTTACTCTCTTCTGTATTGAGATTTGCTTCTTTCCTTTTTTGCTTTTCCTTACCTCTTAGTCCATCCAGCATCACTGCCACCTCCTCCATAGTAGGCCTATCATCATCTCCTTTGCACATTTCTAGGCTTGAAACTTTTTTTGATATTTGTACTACCTCCAACTCCATTGAGACTTCTTTCATCGTTGGTCGTTTCTTCCCATCCAAGTTCAGGCACCTTTTTGCAAGGTTTGCGACTGTAATAAGCTCTTCTTTTACAGCTTCCTTCAGAAATCGTTTATCAAGAATATCAAACAAATTGTTTTCTTCCATCGAGTAAATAAAATGTGTGGCTAAACTTTTGGCTTCTGGTGCCCTTGTCAAAGAGATAGCTTTTTCTCCGGTTAAAAGTTCAACAAGGACAACACCAAAACTATAAACATCACTCTTTTCTGTAAATTGACTTGACTGAAAATATTCAGGATCCAAGTATCCAAAAGTTCCATGCACTAGGGTAGTCAAGTGAGTTTGATCAATAGCAATGGATCTTGAAGTCCCAAAATCTGCTACTTTTGCTCTGTACTTATCGTCTAAGAGAATGTTCGTTGACTTAATGTCTCGGTGGTAAATGGGTAATGAAGCTGCTGAGTGTAAATAATAGAGAGCTCCTGCAATTTCTGTGGCAATTCGTAAGCGCATATCCCATGTTGGTGGAAACTCTTCGTTTTGGTCACTTAGATATTTTGAGAGAGTTCCATTAGGAACAAATTCATACACTAGTAAAGGCACTTCTGTCTCCAAGCAACAACCTAGTAGTTTAACAATGTTCCTATGATTAATTCGTGAAAGAACAACAACCTCATTAATGAATTCTCGAAGCTTTCCTTCATTAGTTATCTTTGACTTTTTCACAGCAACAATTCTTCCATCGTCTAACATACCTTTGTAAACAGTGCCTTGTCCTCCTTGACCGAGTATTCTATTAACATTAAAATGGTCAGTGGCTTTCTCCAAGTCCTTTGAATTAAACAATTTCGTGTTCTCAACATTCAAATCACTTTGAGATATTTGTTGTTGTAACAATAGTCCGCCATTTCGTTTAAAGAACTCCTGCCTACGTTCAATCCTTTTCCTTTTCTTTACCACTTTATATGACACCCATCCACCAATAAGTAGAAATAACACCCCAAGGCCTGCACTAGCACCTGCTTAACTCAATAAAATAGGAAAAGGATTACGCCTTGCAGTTGGGATATTTATATATATTATTAATAGGATTTATAATAAAATTGTTAATAGAGAGACATGTTCTCTAAATGCTACAAATTATTAAGCCTAACAAAATCTGCATATCGATGTGCCAAAAATATTTTGAGATACCATATATAGTTTTTGTAACTTCTTTTTTCATTTTTTGCTTAATTTCTAATTTAAAAACTTTCATAAATTAATTCTAATACATACGCACCGAGTGCAATAGGAAGAGTTCTAGATTGGCTTTCTTTAGGTCTGCAACCTATTCCGGGTGGCATCCTCCCATCTCCTTCGTACCCATGTTGACAAGTACATGTGTAATTTCCATCAGTGTTGTTGCATGTTGCATTACCAGCGCAAGGTTTCTCAAGCGAAATGCACTCGTTGATATCTGAAACACAGTGATGCAGACAGCCGCAAACGTCACATGAATTACATTATATATATAGAAATAATAAAGATAAATATATATATTTATATGTATATAATATGAGAAGTGATTTATGTTGTTTTAGGCGGTGTAAGTCAATCTCGCGTATTCCAATTTTAAAAGAAATTGATAATTTTGAGATTCATACGAAAAAAATTTGATTTTTAATCGTGGGCCTAATTCTTTAAAAAAAAAAAAAAATATGCGGGTTTTGCATATTTTAAAATTGTATCTAATATTACTATATATATTACATATATATATATATATTCAAATTACTATCTGTATACTAAATTGATGAGCCAAATTAAGGAGAAAATAAGGCTTAGCTAGATTACCTTGGCAACTGTCAGGTCCAACAGGGAGGTATGGGTTCCCTTGATAACCATCGGAGCAATTGCAACGATACCCAGGGCCATTGCTGGAATTGTAACAATAACTATGCGTTGCCTTACATGCGTAGCTAGTCTTATTTTTCTTAGCATCTTCGCATGTCTCATTTCCAACTGCCCAATCAAGCACAAGTGGTACAGTCTTTCTATCCAGTAAATTTGAGAAATCCGAGGATGAAAATTTGTATGCTTTTTCGTCCACTATAAAGCCGTAAGCACATTCACCGATGTTAAGAGTTTTCGTGTTGTACTCGCTCAAGCTCCGAACACTTAGATCAAATTCGGTCGCTCCTTGTGGAATAGAAGTCTGACAACAGCCAATACCAGAGCATGACCCGTTAACCACATCGCTGGCATTGTAGTTACAGAGTGATAAGCATCCAGTAGTGAAGCCCTTTTGTTCCACAGAGCCTTGAATAAACGAATATACGCCACAACCCACGGCAGTGATCTTGTTCCTCTTATTTGAGATGCGAAAATTTGACAGCTTGAACAAGGCAGAGTTGCCACTGTAGTTGACACTTATGCTAATAGGCTCCCGGCCATCAGAGCTGAATCTTGAGTAAGCTTTCCTTTTAAATGTTGAGCATGTTCCAGTTTGCACTGTCGGTTTTCCTTTGCGGCTTGGCTTGAGGACTTTACAAAGACTGGCTACGGGGTTTGAGACTCGCAGTTCCCCATCCAATACTGATATGTCCTCGACAAACATATCAGGGCCCAGAGATGGTTTTGGCAGATGTAATGTGTTGTTACAAGTGATGAGAAATGTTGAGTCAAGGTAACAGCCCTCGCTTGTTCCAAATGGGTAGGGGATTTCAACTCTTCCACATCTACGGTCACATCCTGAATTGGGTGTAGATGCTACTGACGCTACTAAAATCATCAACACGATCAGTTCCCCAAGTACTAGCAGAGGTTGCAAAAGCTTTCCATTGAAGGCCATGGTTTTCCTTCAATTCGTGTGCTTTCTTAAAAATTAATAACTTGTGCTGCTGGCAGTGTCGAATAATTAGAAAAAATACAGGCCGTATGGAGTCAAGCCAAAAAAAAAAAAAAAAAAAACAGAGAAGCGTAAAAGATAAAACAACCAACAATCTTGCTCGTTTAAGAAGAATGATACAATGAAAAACAGGCACAGTCGTAGCTGCAGACTAACTACATAAACATTCAAATATCCTAGGCCAGACTTGTGGTACATCAAACACAGAGAACGGAACCTGGCAAAGATTACAAGGGACAGTACTGTTCTAAATAGATGATATTTAAAAAACTTTAGATTATCTATCTCCTTGACGGATTATTTTTCTGAGCACTAAAAGAGATAATTAATTGGATGAGAAAATAACTCTCCGTATATAGCTGCAGGTCTATGATCCTCACCTCTCGAATTTTCACAACCTCGAATTTTCAAAACACTCAAAACTACTTCAACCTGGTCAGCATATTACTCTGTCTCGGAACTTCATGACATACGGCTTTAACTAGCATCGATTCACGAGGTCTCTACTCTTTTCATCAGTATTGTGATCTCCTTTTGTCAACTCGATCTCTTGTTTTTGTGAGATTAGATGAAAGTGTTGAAAAAAATTTAAACTTGAAAAGTGTAGTGTTTGAGTAATGTTTGAAAATAAAATTATGAAAAGTTTTGAGAGCTTTGAGAATTCTCATGTTTGCACATGGAAACACGTACACGTTGAAACGCAAATAACTTTGACCCCATGAGTGATCTGCAAAAGCTAGCAAACTTAAAACCGAGAAAGCAGATGGTCCATTAACGCAAAATAAAACCGGACTGTGTACATAAACATGCACATGATATCAAAAACATTTTCAGGAAAAAAAAGCAGCTCAATTTGTAGAAGTTAAGAGAGAAACAATGAAAAACAGGCAGTCGTATATCATAGGACTTACGATATTCTATACACCAAACAGGCAAACACAGAGAACGAGACCTGGCAAAGATTACAAGGGACAGTGTTCTAAATAGATATTTTAAACTTTAGATTATATATATGTCTGATCCTTCATTTTCAGGAGAGTAAAACGAATTATTTTTCACACGAGCACTAAAAGAGAATTAATTGCATGAGAAGATCATAACTGATCTCCATATATATATATATATATATATGTATACGTATGACAGGTCTATGATCCTCACCTCTCTCGCACTCTTGAGCACCTAGCTAGCCACTTTGGAATATTTTCAGCCACTTCCTTCAGCTGCCACGCTTTCTCTTTACCTTTGCTCTACGTCCTTCAAGAACTTTAAACAACCTATTATCCATTTATAAACAAGACAGACTTGTGTCCTCCAGCCAATTTACATTTTTTTTTTTTCTTAATTTCCCCTTAGTGGCCGTAGGGCCGACCACTACTCCAAAGCTATCAGTATCATATTTACTTCTGATCTACTTATGGTGGAGGAAAACTCTATACATCTGCGGATTAATTAATTTACATGTCATTTAAAAGTAATTACATCTCAACTGTTTTATATTTACATATCAAAGTATTAAAACTAAAACAATTTACACTTTAATTATAAAAATCTGACAAATTGTGCTCATTCAATTATATAAAAAAAAAGGTGCGCGATATTTACATTGTAAGTTTCGATACAATGTATCACTTTTAATAATTTAGAGTACAACGTGTAAAATCACTAGAAGCACCATGCCTGTTGGAGGCGACAGGAGAACAAAAAAGAGGTTTAGAAAAGTTGGAAGGATTTGGAAAGATAGAAAGAATTTGAGCGAACCATTTGGAAAGAGGAAAAAAGAAAAAGCAGAAAATAGAAACATATGAGAAAACGTAAAGTATTTTGACCCCACAGGTCTGCAAAAGCTAGCAAAATAAGTTAAAATAGAAAAAACTAATGGTCTAATAAAATATGATCTCTTATTTGAAAGAAAAGTATGAAAGACGAAAACAATGCTTTTAAAACGTGTAAAACTTTTGGTACTATTTAAAACGTACAAAACAAATATTTCCCGAAGTGAAAAGAGAGAAAAGAAAACACAAATAATTTTGATCCCTCAGGTGATCTGCAAACGTAGCAAAAGAAAAAACAAAAATTCAAGCAATTGATCAGACAAAAGATATTTTATCCAAAGCTAAAGTAGTAAAAAAAAATGAAGGCCATCATGTTAATTTATGACTGACAAAGCAAATTAAAAATTCCCACATACAACAATAATTTAAGAGCTCAATCACGGAATTACTCGGAAAACAAGTCTTTCTTTTGTTTCCTAAGAAGTAAGAAGTCTCCCGCTAGCACTTTTATGGTTTTTAAGAGTTCAAGTACTAGTAGGCCCAAAGATACATGTAATCACTGGTCCAACTGGGAAAAAAATGATAAAATCTCTAGCTGTCAATTGGCCTCCTTTGGTCCGGGAGATGAGACTCATCTCATGTAATTTTTTAAAATTTTCACTCAAAATATAATAAATAATTAAATTTTTTTAAATTTAAAAATATAAATTATATTCTATTAATATTTTATTCAATTTTTAAATTTTATCTTATATTATCTTATGTTATCTGTATAACCAAACGGGACATCCTATCTCATCTTATCAACTTTCAAATTCAATCTCTCTTCCTACCCATGTCATTGTTGGACTAACAATTTAATTGACGAAGGGTGTCTATTAAAATTAAATTATTCAAACGAAAAATGAATATGAGTATTCAGAATTATTACGTTAAAGGCAATGGTATTTGGAGATATTGTGGTGGCAATCGTTCAACGTACGATGTTAATAATGTTAGATACAGTCATGAGTAGTGCAAGCATCACGTACTCATTTTGAAAAAAAATTAAATGCTGGGTTCACAATTAAAAAATATTTTTTATGTGAGTCCCATAATTACTTATTTTTTTCAAAATGAGTGTGCGGTGCTTGCATAATCCATGAAAGTATTTAGTATTACTCAAATTATTATATACCCAATGACACCTCTTGTGGTACGCTTAGAGTCATAATTAAAGGCTTGTTTGGAAAAAGTTTTTATTGTGATATTCTGTATTTTAGTGTTTTTAAATTAAAGGAATATTTTAATTAATTTAAATATTGGTTATCTTGTTTTAAGTTTATCAAATATCTCCTTGGTTTATTTTTATGATTTTTAAGTTGTGAAATTTATCAAATTTCTCTTTCCCTCACTTTTTCTTTTTCTCATTTTTCTTTCTCCTCTCCTCTTTTTCCTTATTTTCCTTTTTCTCCTTTCTACTGCATCTTTCCCCTCCCGTGTGTGCGAAGCTCCCCTCCCTCATCCCCGTCCGTTTCTTCTTCCAATTAGTGCGCCGCCATGCACCGTCTGTGGCCTCCACCGCCCCTCACATTTTCTTCCCCTCTAGCCGACGACCATCCCCTAAATTTTCAGCTACTCCTTTGCCGCCTTTAGCCTCCACGTACGGCTTCAAGCCTCTGCCATCTTTCGTTCCAGTGCCGCCATCGCGCCACCATTGGCAACCATCTTTTCACCACAGCACCATCGATCATTCATCTACCTAAGCCACCCAACCTTAGCTCCAATTCGCCACCGTTGAAGCTCCTCTAGCACATTTTTTGATTTGGGTGTTTTGGCTTTCAACTGCCACCCAAGGCCAACCACCACCACCACCAGTAGTTTCACCAACACCCCGAAGCTCTTCCCTAGCCATCCCAGGTCTTAGTTTGTTCCCGTTCAAAAGTTAGATTTTTGAGACCCACGGCCCTTGTCCATTTTGCACTGTTGCATTGCTATGCCGCCACTTCTAGCACATTCGTGATCCTTCGAAAATTCTATTATAGCACTGTAAGTATATTTCCAAAGAACTTTTGAGATTTAAATGTATTTTTACTCTAACTCATATTTATTGTGAACTGGTTTTGTTGTGCCGGACTCAGTCCGAGGAGTAAGGGGGTCAGTTGGATTGGAGGATTGGGGGTCAATCCGAGGAGTAATATTTCCAAAAATTATTACTAGGTATAATATTAGCCACTTAGATCCTCAGCTGTCCCGCCGGCCTTCATGCAAGAACTTCAAACAATCCGTCCTCCTTTAATTTAGATTAATAAAATACACCATAATTATAAAGTTTTTCTTTTCTTTCTCTCAGTCACTGTAACAGAAAGATCATTTTAAAGTAATTATATTTTTTAGAAAATCTATTTATAACAGATTATTAATGTTTTGATTTTTTAAAGTTATATATAATGGATCCCACGTCTATAAGTAGTCATGTGCTAGTACACCAGCGTATGTATATAAGCAAAACCTTCCTTTTAAGGTGAAGAGAGGCAATACATTTATACTCCAATTAATTGTGGAATGTTTTATCTTTTATGTATCAAATTATCAAAACTAAAAAAATATAGGTAGCCTTTAATTATCAAAAAGGGACACATTTATAGATACTCATATCAAATTTCAACCGTTGAGATTAATACAAAAAATGTAAGTTGTACAATATGACGTTCGGTCAAATGATCATAGAAAGATATTTACATTCTAGATTTGTTTGTTTGTTTGTTTGTTTTGTTTGTTTGTTTTTTTTTAATGGTTTCAAATACAATGTATCAGTATTAATAAATTAGAGTAAAAAGTATAAAACTTCCAGTATATTTAAAATATGCGAAACAAATATTTCTGGTGTGGAAAAAAAAAAAACACGAAAACAGGGAAAAGGAATCACGTACAGGTGGAATAAATTAACGCACGCAAAAAAGTTTGATCGATCCCATGCATAGGTCTACGTACAAGAGTACGTAGCAAAACAAACAAACAAAAAGTCAAGCAAATGATCAGACAAAATTAAATATCTTATCCAAAGATAAAAGTGGCCAAAATGTTAATTTATGACTGACAAACCAAATTAAAGATTCTCACGTACAACAATAATTTAAGAGTTCAATCATGGAATGACTCGTAACAGAAGTCTTTCTTTCCTTTTAGAAATCTCCCACTATCACTTTTATGGTTTTTAAGAATTCAAGTAGGCCTAAAAATAAAAAATTAATAAAATCTCGATCAATTACTAAGAGTCTCTCTTCCCGCCCATGCTGAGTAGGATGCATGAAGAGATATAGTTCATGTCGTTGTAAAAGATGATGCCTTACGGCCCAAAGGCAAAAGTAGGAACAACGGAAATCATGTTTGTAATTTTGGAAATGCAAAAGATTTCCCGGCCCCAACATGAAGATCTGAGATAAAAAATTGCACTAATCTATTCGAATTAATGTCTGTTTGAACAGTACATAATCTGTTCGAATAATAATATTGGCGGGAAATTAATTTATTTTTCCAGGACAAAATTAATAACCACTCGAACTTAAATTTCTTTATTCGAACGGACATTTTTTTAATTAATTTGTTTATTAGAATGGATTTGTGCATATATTTTTTCCATTAAAGTAATAAATATTTTTTCCATTTGTTTATTAAGGGGCCCCATCTGTGGTGACGTTCGCTCAGTCACAAACACTATAACCTCCGATCAGAGTAGGAGCTAAGATATCAGCAGTACAAATGGTAGACTACCTCCACTGGAAAAGCGTGACTCCAATCGAATGAGGAGGAAGAAATACAATGCCAAATCAATGGGGTTCCCTCATACTATTCGCAGCAAAAATCAGACTCCATCGATCCCGAAATCAATTTTGTGTTTTTTTTTCGGATCGATGTTATAGCCAACAATCAAATTAAGCATTCTGAAAAATGCTATACAATCGGTCTGTCGGATCACCTTACTCCCATCATATGGAGGAGCTGAAGGGTCTCGCACTAGCTGACGCACATGATTGTCTGTGAGACCATGATCAGGTAGATCTTTCTTCATGCTCACGACCATCCAAACTAGCATCCAACTCTACATTTGGGGCTAGCGTGAAGGATGCAGCTGGTGTGTTGGAATCAAATGGTGCAACTGTTGGTCCCCGTGTAGTCGTTGCAGAATATGCGTCGACCACGCATGAGATGTCAAGGAACTTAACAATAATGCGGGGAGAGAAAGTAATACTCACTCGTCGGACTGATAAGGTGTAGAACAGAGCATTAGCGCTATCCTCTCCCATGGCATGGTAAAACTCATTGACCATCTCTGGATATGCAGTCCCCCCTGCTGACAGATTGATATCCATCTTTGCTCGATGAAGATGGACTGTATGCTCCGTCCCTCCCATGAAAGATCGGAGAAGACAGACAAAATGATCTCACACTCGACAAGTATAGGCCTCATCTCTTGAGCATGAGCTGCTCTACTACTTTGGCTGGACTGATCTCTCGCACATTTTCTTCCACTAGATGCCATTAGTATACTATTTAACCATAAGAAAAGTTAGAATATAATTAATCATAATATTTAAATTATATTATTGAAGAGTTATGCTATACTGAACTGAATTGAAATAATTAGTTCGAACGGAACATATTTGTTCGAACTAATAAAATCCATTCAAATGGACTGTTCTATTCATTCGAACCGGCAATCCTTGTTCATTCGGACGAATTTATTTTGTTCGAACTGAAATAATGTTGTTCGGCAACTAAGCGTTCGAACGGACTAAAGTTAGTTCGAACGAGAATAAGCCAAATAGCCATGGCTGAGTGAGTCGACTCAGCCCTGAACTTAAAAACTCAATCTAGATATTATCCTTTGTTTTAATCGGTAAAAATGATTAAGGAGTGAAGCCCAATCATTTCTACGAATTATTTTGATATCATTTCTACGGAATACACCAAAATGGGGAATTTCGAATTCGAAATCCATACCCCCCCCCCAAACACAACCCATTCGAACATAAAACCAAACAATAGATGTGGAAACTTGACCCATACCTCTTAGAAATTCAAATGTGGGGTTGCTAGGACGGTTGATTGGCAGTTTTCGCGGTGGAGATAAGGGGCGAATCAATTTCTCTCGACGACTTCTAATTCAAACTGGAGATTTTGTTTTATTGTATTCGAACTAGGTCTATAATGACCATGGCATCTCGTTCGAAGGGTTATTATACTATTATATTTCTAATTATATTACTAATAGTAATATATAATAATGCTAATATTACAATGTACAAAAGTATAAAAATAAAATTAATAATAGTATTATAATACTTTTAACTAATATATTTAGTATGTACTTAGTACTTAGTATAATAGAATAAATATATTTACAAATAATATACTAAATAATATAGTATATTATTTGTAAATATATATATTTATTCTATTATACTAAGTACTAAGGACATACTACGTACTTAGTATAATTATAATGGCTTAATTATATAGCCACTATATATAAGTTATGATAACTATACTCATTATATTTTATATTACAAGGTAGTAAGTTATATAATATATAGTGCAAAATTAGAAGTAACTATAGGTACATATAGTTACCATATGTATATATATTAATAAGTTATGATAATTATACTCATATAAGTTAAATAATAATATAATACTAACTATGTTATAAGTACTATATATTAATAAGTACTATATATTAATAATTAGTATATATAGTATAAGTATTATATTAACTATTAGACCAAAAGTATATTATATATTATCAATTATAATATAAAATAGTTGCTATAGTGTGTATATATATATTATATACTATATAATATTAAAATCTTTTATAAAATATATTATTAAAATTATAGGAAATTACTTATAAGCATGATAATACTATTATTAGTTCGAACCCAATAACGTCCCGTTCGAACAGATTTATCTCGTAAAATGTGTTTGAAGGGAAATTTCATGCCAAATACTTTGAATATTAGTTTATTCGAACGTGAAAATTCCTCATTCGAACTAACTGGCCGAATAGTGTTACGAAAATACTCTTTGAGCTTCTCTAGATTTGAAGAATATGCTAAGGAATATTCTAATTTGTTAGTTTGAATGACAATATTACACGTTTGAACGTGAATTAAATCGAGGCAGATTTGGAGCCTATTCGAAATTTTCGTGTTCGAATGTGTAAATGTCTAGTTCGAGCAGGACTTCACAGATTCAAATACCTCAACTTCTAGTTCATTTTCACAGTTAACTTGGATTTCTTTGGAGGCAGAGCACTGCAGACGATTTTGCGTGTGTGAAAGAGTGTTGTGGAGAGAGAGAGGAACAGACTTAGTGAGAGAGAAGGGATTCTGAGAGAGATGAGAGGTTTATAAGAGGTATTAGTTTTTTTTTTTTTCGTATTTCATTAATGTTAGTATATTGCAAATGATTTAGGATTTTCTCATAATGTGTTTTATGCTTATGTAGGTATTGTGGATTCATATTTTGTTTGGATTGCTTAAATTTGAGGTAATATTTATAATTTTTAGATTTTTGATAATTTAGATTTTTTAATTAATTATGTTATGATTTTTGATATATTTGTGTTTGTGCAATCCCATTTAAAATGGGTCGTCAACCAATATATATCTTATGAGATTGTGTTTGTGAAAATTGTGTTTTATGCCTATAATCTGGGCTTGTCCCTTTCGAACACTATAATGTTAGTTTGAATGGGATCATGTCCGATCAAAATCTTGTTCAAACAGAATCCTGTTCAAAAAATAATTCTAATTTTTTTAAATCTCTAAACAAAAATAATATTATAAAACTATATTCTAACAATATTTTAATTTTATAATATTTTTTATTCAACTTTTTCTCTCTCATTTCTGAAAACTCAAAAAAGACTTAACTCAAACTATCTCACTATAATTCACAAACTATCTTACTAATATTTACAAAATTCTCATGATCTCATGATCCCACTCTCCAAACGAGTCCGAACCATCAATCGGTCCATTTTTGTTGATCAAGCATCGAATGACGTCCCACTAGTGACACATGCAGGCGGAATAAAAGGCAAATTCAAGCAATTGGTCAGACAAAAGATATCTTATCCAAAGATAAAAGTAGCAAAAAAATGAATGCATCATGTTTATGACTGGCAAAGCATGCGCAAGAGATTCCCACTATCATGCAGGAATGACTCGTAAAAGAAGTCTTTCTTTTCTTTTCTAAGAAGTCTCCCACTAGCAGTACGTATTATATATGGTTTTTAAGATTTCCAAAAGGTTTGAACAGTGAGCCAATGATACAACTGGAAAAATCTATCTTCCTGCATTCCCCATGTTGATCAGACGTAAGATGATGATCAGATATATATAAAGCTGTCCTTGTTGGACTAACAATATTAATTAAGAAAAGGTGTCTATTAATAATAAATAATTATTAATTCAAGCGAAAAACGAATGAATATCATGAGTCTATATTCAAAAGTACGTAAGAGTCTTTGGATCCTTCTTGTTGGCCAAGTCGACGTTGTTGTAAAATCAAACCTCCATTCTGTCGATAATTTTTCGTTTCTTCAGTGCAAAGTACAGCTCGCCAAGTGCTAAACACAAGCATATATAGAAATAAAGCCAACTCCAGCACCTGCATTTAAAAGGCTGATCGATCAAAGCGCCATGCACTAATCATTTTAACCACGCCACTCGGAACAATTAAAAGGTATAAAATAATTACAAACTTATTGCTGTGTTAATTATGCCAAAGAAGTTTAAGGAACAAAAACGACCAAAGCGAAGGGCTGTTTCGAAAGAAATGTTTATATTAAAAGATTTAGATCATGTTTATGTTTTTACTAGAAAAACTATATATAACTAGAACTTTATTTTCAAAATATCTTAGTCATAAAGCTTTTAACTGTCTACAATGGTCATTGAAGTGGGCGTAATTAAGTACTCTAACCACGAATATATATTAGTCATTCATTCCGGAAAAATGAGTGATGTCCAGCTGGAATATTAAGAAAAACATTAGGCATTCATGCATGCATGTGACATCCAGGTATATTAATTATATCAAAACTAGTTACAATATATAAGCTTTCCATGATGAGTATATTTATTATAAAGTAATGGGTCTCATAAAATTTTTCAGGTGAAATCTCAATTCCAACCGTTCAGAAAAGTTTAAAGGACTTGGGAAGATGATCAGAAAGATATATAGAAAGAAGTAGAAATTTGAAGGAAACCATCCATGTGGAAAAAGGAAAAAAGAAAAAAACGCAAAACGCAAATTATCACAAATACTTACTCATTCGAAAGAAAAGTAGGATGAACGAAAGCATTGTTGGCTAAAAATTATTACTTCAAAATTTTTTTTCTGGTGTGGAAAAAAAAAAAAAAAAACGAAAACAGGGAAAAGGAATCGCGTACAGGTGGAATAAATTAACGCGCGCAAAAAAGTTTGATCGATCCCATGCATAGGTCTACGTACAAGAGTTCAAGTAGCACTTTTATGGTTTTTAAGGGTTCAAGTAGGCCTAAAAATACATGTAATCACAGATCCAATGGAAAAAAAAAAATAAAAAATTAATAAATTCTCGATCAATTACTAAGAGTCTCTCTTCCTGCCCCATGCTGAGTAGGATGCATGAAGAGATAGTTCATGTCGTGTAAAAGATGATGCCTTACGGCCCAAAGGCAAATGTAGGAACAACGGAAATCATGTTTGTAATTTTGAAAAAGCAAAAGATTTCCCGGCCCCAACATGAAGAACTGAGATAAAAAAATTGCGGAGAGGAAGACCATGACTTCCTCCACGTTTAGTACGTAGGTCTATGATCCTACCTAACCTTTCCCTCATGAGCACCACTACTTTGGAATATTGACCCTTTTGTTAAGGTGCTCCGATCCACTTTTTCTTCATTCTCTATAGGTTTCACAAATACTTCAAAATTCGAATGCATAATCATTAGATAGTTGGTAACAGAATACGATTGAAATTAATACTTCCTTGATTGTTAAATAATTTCAAAATACGGACTAGCAGATCATGTTATTTGATTGAAAATTTAAATATCTAAATAATAGAATAATTCAATTTGCAGGAAATTAATTTTAAAATTTGAATTTTACATATCAAATTATATCTTGGGAATGAGAGCCATTGGTACTCCAGATCTTATTATTTTCAAATAATTTATTCTCATTTGAATTAAAGGAAATAAATATATATGTAACTAGATTTCTCTCCGCTTGGACTTTATATCCCTTTGTTTTTTTTTTTAACCCCTTTTTAATGACGTATGATTGGAATCGAAATATCATCAACCCATGCAATTTTTCTCCGATCTCTAGGGATACAATGGTCGTGGCAGGCAGTACCATTATCAATGATCAAATTTTGTCACAAATAACGAATTGCAATGGTCGCATGCACTTTATATAAAGCGTAACTTTTATCTTGCCTAATTACCATGCAAGCACAAGCTCGTATATTAATGACTCGTATATTAATGCTCTATTGGAATATAAAATAATAATTAAAAAGGAAATTACGTACTTACCTACATTACAACACAATTTATCTTTTGTGACTGAGGAAACCGTCACAAGAAATTACCAAAACATCACTAAAGATATTTGGTGACGATTTGAAACCGTCACCTAATGTGCGTCATAGAAAACAATTGGTGGTGGTTGGAGGTGTTCCGTTTGGTTTAACATTCGAATGTTCCCTTTTTTGTGACGGTTGAGATCTGTCACAGAAAGTAACATTTAGATGTCCAATTGAACATTTGAACGGTAACCCGACCAATTGGCGTTCGAATTACAGAAGTTGACTATACTATACTATATATAGAGTACAGTATATATATAATATATTATAATATAGTATGCTATATGCTATAGTATACATTATATTATATAATATATATTAATAATATAATATATTATAGTCAATATTTTTAAAAATCAATCGATAAACGTTTGAACGTACTAAGAATTACGTTCGAACGTTTCCTGTATGTAAGCCCAAAACAGAACGGTGAAACGTCATTTTTACCATTTTGTACTCATTCCCGTTTGCACGCAGACACTCCTCCATTGCCGCCGACATCAAATCCCGTCACAACCGTCACTAAAAGGTAGGCATCCATCTTTTAACCTCTAACATGTATTTTATTTGAGATTTGGGGTCGATTTTGTTTAAAACGGCCCAAATGGTAGCCAAATTTTCAATTCCATTTTTCGATCACCACGGGTTGCCATTGGACAAATAATTACCGTAGAAAACTTTCTTGAAGTGTATATTTCATATCTACGGTAGCATTTCGACATTTAGAACCTTGTAATTTGATTTTCGAGATTTCAAGAATGGCTGAGTCAGCCATTCTGTGTCGTAACGTTTGAACGTTTCACTAAGACGTTCGAACATACGAAGTTTTAATTACATAGTCGTTATGTCTTCTACATTCGAACATATATTGCAAACGTAAAGGATACACGTCCGAACGTTTTATCTGAATGTTCAACCATTTGTTTTACTATGTTCAAACGTTAATGCAGAGCAGCTTAAAATTAACACAAAAAATGCATCAATGTAAACAATTTTTTTTCCTTTTCTATTTTCAGGATATGGCTTATCATTTGCATACTAGGGAAACGAGAGAGGGAAGGAGCCACTCAGGACACTGCTCATATCGGGGCTCGCATTGTTATGCATGGTGGAGTGAGAGGTCCTAATCAATGAGTTCGACAAACTCAAATTGGAGCAGACGAACCTCAGATATGTCTTCGTCAGTAGAGACTGGAGAAATATCTGCACATTGAGAGGAAATGTATACAATTCAATGGTTCAGGAGTTCTATAAGGGGATGGGTGGCATGCCTCAAGACGCATCCTCTCACACCATGACTATACGAGATGTTTCCATTGAGATTTCACCAGATGTCATCGCCGAGCACCTCGAGATTCGTCGAGGAGTTGAGACATTGACTACTGTTGACTCTCTAGGCATGGTTCGCACATCTACATCTGCACACGCTACACCCCGTGAGGATGTAGACACTTCTACATCATCTACTTGCCCATTTGAGCTAGCATCAGCCAAATATGTAGACTGGTTAGAGGTCAAGGATACTAGTCTCAGTGCTCGAGATAATGACCGAGACGAGGATTTCTACATCCTCATCGGGAGAGACCACATGCAGATTGAGAGGAAGAACGCCTTCAACCAAAACCATCCGCTACCTTTCTTCTGCATGTTGTATCTTATTGTTGCAACAAACGTGGAT
>CM036140.1:3419861-3505624 GCA_002916485.2 Juglans nigra
TAGTAGAATTATGTGATACTCCAAGTGTCCAAACGCAAATTATACAGAACCAAATTATACAAGTAATTACTTTGATCCCACATGCACGTGTCTGCATAAACAATGAAGTATATAAGGCAAAGAAAATTATCCAGTATATATTATATGTGAATTTTGGTCGTGTAATTGGATAATTAGATATTAGTTATAAGAAAAAATCTTCTCATTAACCACTATTCCCACACCCTACACCCTATGAAAAACACTCATATACTCTATAAAAACACATCCACACCCTATGAAAAATACTTCCACACCCTATGAAAAAACTATAGATTTGAGGTGTGTGAGTGAATTTGAGGTGTGTGAGTGAATAGTGGCTAATGCATAAAATGACTGTTTGAAATATAAATGTATTTGAAGTAAGATGACTTAGAAAAATATCACTAAAAGAAAAACGGGCTTTTGTGACCAATTTATTACAACCAAAAGACTATTCGCAACCAAAATTAGTTGCAAATAGTCATTTCACTGGAATTAACCGGTCACAAAAATCCATTTTTCTTGTAGTGATACTGTGACTGTTTTAAATTTCAGAAAAAGTTTTGTGGTATGGTTTTGGTGACTGAAATTATTAGAATTCATGAAAATTTATGTAGATAACTGGATAAATTGGATAAAATTAATCTCAACTCAAAAACTATATGCATGCATGGTGCTGTAAACTGCCGGTCTAAACAAGTAAAATTTATGAACATTCTATTCATAGGCAATCATTGACTTACTCTACGTTAGAATATTACTATACTTGTATTGATAGCATATATGATATAACTTATTCTTTACTGTATTTAGTTTATTACGTAAATCAATTACTATTTTTGATTTTTTGTATATCTATTCTTTCTCAGGCCTCATTCACCTATAAATAAGGCCTTCTATTTTACGGCCTTCCATTGTACAGTTTCACATATAGAAATACAAGTTATTCTCTCTCAATTTCATTTCAACTTGTTATTTATTATGGCAATAGAACCACCAATTTCTTAAGTTCTCTTACAACGTTTCCTTTTCTATTTGCGTCTCATATTCAACGTATTATTATATATATACACTAATCACTACCATATATACACGTCGTCTAGTGGCTGCTCTCATTTTCATCATCAATTTTGTACATCGGCTAATTTTCACACCTTATACGATTTCTATTGTGGTTTATATATATATACACTAATCACTACCATATATAGATTCATTTTTTGGTGCAAAAATTATTTAATTATTACTTTTCACTTATTTTTTATTATTATTCACAACTATTTAATATTTTATTATTACTTTTTCATTACTTTTTTACTATTATTCACAGAATATCTGAGAATATCTCACTTCTCAAACACAACCTAACATCTTTTGAGAAAGAGAAATTATATTTACAACTGTGAATTATACAATCGCCGCATAATTACTTTAAAAAAATAAATAAAAAATAAAACTCACATAAAAATTAATTTTTTAATAATAAATTTTACTATTTTTTAAAATAATTATATAATATTTATGTATTTCATGATTGTACGTAAAATTGCTCGTTGAAAAAGTCGACTGATAGAATGAAAGTAACTTTCTTCCTATAAGTAGCTCCACGCTCCAAAAAAAAAAAAAGGCAAAAGAAAAGCAAATTATAATTAACTTTAGTCCCACAAAATATAGGATCTCTTCTTCAAAAGAAAAACAATATTTCTAACTTTAGATAAGCAAAAGATTGCCCAATCCCAAAAAGGTGGAATTACTAATTGTTCGGAAAACAAATATTTCTCGTGTGGAAAAAGAGAAAAAAAAAAAATCCGAAAACAGGGAAATTATGGAAACACATGCAGGAGTGGAATAAAAGGCAAATTCAAGCAATTGGTCAGACAAAAGATATCCTTATCCAAAGATAAAAGTAGCAAAAAAAAAAAAAAAATGAATGCATCATGTTTATGGCTGGCAAAGCGTGTGCAAAAGATTCCCACTATCATGCAGGAATGACTCGTAAAAGAAGTCTTTCTTTTCTTTTCTAAGAAGTCTCCCACTAGCAGTACGTACTATATATGGTTTTTAAGATTTTCAAAAGTTTTGAACAATGATTATATATATATATATATATATATATATATATATAAAGCGAAATACGAATGAATATCATGAGTCTATATATTTATATATATATTCAAAAGTACGTAAAAGTAAAAGTCTTTGGATCCTTCTTGTTGGCCAAGTCGACGTTGTTGTAAAATCAAACCTCTATTCTGTTGATAATTTTTCGTTTCTTCAGTGCAAAGTACAGTTAATCGTCTCAAAAACTTTTTTTCGTTTGAACATAAAAAAAAACGTTCAAAAAATAAAATTTGACAAAGAATTAATTTATTATGGCGGGAAAAGTTTACAAATGTTTGAATGATTATTTGTTGCATTCGAACGGAAAATATTTTGTGGCAAATCCTGGCGGGAAAGTTTCTAAACCGTTCGAACGGAATATATTTAGTTAGAATATATTCAAGCATTATATTTATATATTCGAAAGTATAATATTAATCTCGATACGAAACTCAAAATATAAAAAATATATATTATATATACAAATTCATTAATTAATTTTATATAATTAATTTAAAAATATTTTAATGATTTATTTTATGTTAAATAAGATTTTTAGTTAAATAAATATAATCAACCATACACCACATAATATAAATCAATAATTACTCTAGAAAAGATTTTATATTTAATTTACAAATAAAGTAAATTATCAAAACACCATATATATTGTTCATAACTATAACAAAAGAAAATATAAATAAAAAATAGAAACTACTGTGATGCGAGGTCTCTACACACATCCTCAACTGCAGCTAATTGTATCACTACTTGTGTCAGTCGAGTACTGAGCGTGACCTGAGTTGCATTATTGGCATTAATCGTTGTACGTAACTCATTAACCTCTGTACGTAACCGAGAGACGGCAGCCATAATCTTTGTACGCAACTCAGACATGGCAGTATGCACTGCATCAATCATTGCTGATGTGTGTACGCCGAGCTCAGCACGCAATATGTCAGTCATCTCCTCGCGAATAGATGTGCGTGATACCTTGGCCTGTGCAGATGTCTCACCAGCCGATACTCTAGTATCTCCCGGTTGTGCATCTTTCTGAATCTCAGCCCTGTCAGGAACAGCCCTACGAAAACGAAATCTTGAGTGTCCAGTGCTCCATGACAGTGTGGTGCTGTTGATCGGTGCCATCGGAAATCAAGAATGCTCGACAGGTTCAGACACGACCCCGGCATGTAGCAAAAATCGAGTGATGAGGATCCTAAATGATAGTATATCTGTCGTAATGAACCGTGCCTCTGATCGGATCCTCTCAAATATATAACCAACAAGGTCGATCGGGATGCCACGAGCGACCCGTATCATAAATCTTGCTCGATCCATGCCGACCTTAGTCTTGTGCTCCCGTGGGTCAATATTGTTGGCAATGATCAAATTCATTATCTTGAAGAAAGAAGATAAATCTGTCTGCCTAATACTCTTCGTCCTATCGTAGACTGGAGCATCTGGACCAACAATCAATTCTCTGACCTCACGATCATCAAGTGTATATATCTCATCTGTGTAATCCGGTCCCTCGTGCTGAGACATAGCTGCATCACCTGAAGGATCAGACTCTCTAGGCGGCAGGTTTGAATAGGCATCAAGAAGCCTAGGAATACCCAGATATCCAGCGAGTCCGTCCGCTGAAAATATAACAGGAGCTCCTCAGACTAAGATCCTGTATGCCCCTCCATCGTCTTGGCTGGCAGCACCAAACTCTTTATAGAACTCAGTAACCACCTCAATGAAGGAAACAAGCTCCATTCCTTCTTCTCGCTGATCTAAGATTGGTGCCCAACCACGATCATTGAATACTGATGGGAGGGAATGACCCTCCCATATAAGAACTACAAAATCAGACAGTTTTACCTGTCGCTCAAGTAAAACAGTTCGCTCTTGAACTGTTTGGATGGAAGGTTCCCCTGATCTACCACGTTTACGGCCCCGATAAGACATTATTATGAACCTGAAATTTTAAAAATAAAATATATATTAAACATTAGTGATAAAATCTAATTACAACGAAAAGATTTATAAAATTATATACTTTAATAAATTAATTGATAGAACAATTCAATAAAACGATGAAAACAATTTAATAATCTAATATAAACAAAATGGTTCGAATTTAATATAAAGCGTTCGAACGAATATAATATATGGTCGAACGGAAACTGAAAACCGTTCGAACGCTTAATATATGGTTCGAACGTAAAGGTTAAATCGTTCGAATGCGTTCGAACAGAAATCAGATCAACTCGACCATGGCTGAGTCAACTCAGCGGCCATGAAAACACCTAAAATAGCATCGATTACGTGGTTTTTCGACAAAATACATAGTACTCTTCATTTCTAAACATCCTACGGTAGATTTATGGTGTTTTACAGTGACTATTGATGAAAAAATCAAATTTTAAAAAAAAACGAATAAAACCATAAAATTATAAAATAAACGGTAAAATGAGTTTGAAAATGGATACCTTCACTTAGGAGGAAGAGTGTTTGACGTAGATGCTGATTACGACAGCAGAGAAAATGAAGTGCGAATGAGTTCAATTGGACAAAAAAAATGTATTTTTTGAACTCACCTACTGGTCGACGTTAAAATTGCGACATAGTCTCGATGTTATGCATATTAAGAAAAATATATGCGAGTCCGTGTTAAGAACATTGATGTCAATTTAAGGTAAAACGAAGGATAATATAAACTTACGGAAAGATCTAAAGTGGTTGGGAATTAGACCTGAAATGCACTTGCAACAAAGTGGTTCATCTGTTTACATGCCAATTGGGTGGTATATATTGCCAAGAAATGAAAGAGCTACATTTTGTGAGTGGTTGCAGAAGATTAAATTATCGAATGGATATGCCTCGAATTTAACAAGGTGTGTGCGAACAAATGACTGGAAAATTACTGGACTAAAAAGCCATGATTGTCATGTATTTTTACAACGTATCTTGCCTGTTGGTATCTGTGGATTCTTGACCAGAGATGTGCGGGTTGCATTAATTGAGCTATGTGCATTTTTTAAAGATTTATGTACTAGAACATTGAATGTAGAAGTTTTGGATCGTATGGAATGAGAAATTACAATTATATTGTGTAAATTGGAAAATATTTATCCACCGTCATTTTTCGATATCATGGTTCATTTAGCTGTTCATTTGCCTCGTGAGGCTCGACTTGCAGGATTAGTCTAGTATAGATGGATGTATCCCATTGAACGATTTCTTGGAAAGTTGAAACGCACAGTGGGTAATAAGGCCCGTCCAGAAGGATCAATTGCAGAAATATATATTGATGATGAGTGGCATACATTCTGTTCCAAATACTTCCATGGCGTTGACACAAGGTTTGATCGGCCGGAAAGAAACTTTGATGTTGACCAAGCAAGACAACGGAACGGATTTTCTGTATTTTCCCAACAAGTACGTCCAGTTGGTGCTCAGCGTGGTTATGATCTGTGTGAAATGGAGTTCAAGAAAGCTCAGTGGTACGTGCTAAATAATTGCCCAGAGATAGAGAGCCACTTGAAGTAAGTTCAAATTAATTGTTATTCAATCATTGAATTTACTTATTAAACAAACATACCGAATATGCTTATTGTTGATAATTTCTAATTTCAGTGATTATATTAACGTGCTAAAAGAACTGGAGTAAATGATATAGACCAGAGACATGAACAGGAGTTCCTGAAATGGTTCGAAAAACGGGTAATGAATATAATACAGATGGAATTTCGCACTAACATATTTTAAATATATAGGATTGTTAACGGTTGAATGTTTATACTTTATTTAACATGTAGGTTGTACAAATGCATGCGAGTAATCTGAACGATATATCAGACGAACTATATGCACTGGCGCGTGGCCCTTCGAGGCGCGCTGCTCGATATTCTGCATGTATTTCTCGAGGAAGTAGATATCACATAATTGATCGAGAACTTTATAGGAAAACACAAAATAGTGGTGTCCTTGTCGAAGGGAGTCATGATGGAGAGAATGTTGATTTCTACGGAGTTATCATAGATATAATTGGAATGAGATATGTGGGGGAGCTTGTGATTTATATATTTAAGTGTGATTGGTGAGATTTAAGCAATCCTCGAACGGGAAAATGCCAGGATGAATATTTTCTGAGTATTAATACATCAAAAAAATGGTATGAAGATGATCCTTTTATTTTGGTTTCCCAAGCATCTCAAGTATTCTATTTAGACGATCCTCAGTTAGGAAATCAATGGCAAGTAGTACAAAAATTTTCTCCTTGAAATATTTTTTATGTTATCCCTGAGGCAGAGAGACAAGATGAAGAAGAAGAAGATCCCTCTACTCAAGAAACATACCAAGAGAGTCAACCTGCCATTCACTTATTTGTGGATTTGAGCCAGTATAAGATGATCCCATTACATAGGGAAGATATTGAGGCTGAAATTATTAAAGCAACAGTTGATCAAAGTGTTGACTCATCTGAAGTATCTACAAATGATGAGAGCGAATTTATAGATGATTGATCGGTTTTGTGTTCACATGATACAGTATCTCACAATTATGCCACCAAAGAGGAAAGAAGTTCGCATCCCATCTCCATCTATTCCTAGCTCTCCGTCTAACTCACCATTAGAAACTGACTCTATGGAACAAGGTAAATAGCTAATGCTTATTTTTTTAATTAAGATATATGATAATTGATACAAGGTAAATAACTAATATTATTTTATAGAGATAACAGTACAATCTAGTCACGGACGAGGCACTACCAGAGGTGTGACGTTGGAGAAATATCGTAAAGTAGGTAAGATTAAGGTTAACATTCCCGACCAACATACCGGAGGGAAGGGACAACAAGCAGCTTGGCTTGCTTCGCATGTGGGTGCTCTTACACGGACTTATGCACCTTTGGCTACGAGTTCATGGTATAAAGTCCCGCAAGATATGAGAGTGCTTATAAAGAAGCATTGTTTGGTACGTAATATTTAAATAATAATAATTTTTTTTTCCTATTATTTAATATTCTAAATGATCTTTGTGCATATACTTTTTCAAGGATGACTTCGAACTAAATTTTAGTCGGAGAGAAGAGCGTAGGACTGTCGAAGAGCTTATGTCTAATGCATTCCGCAAGTATAAGGCAAGATGTCACGAGCATTACAAGAAGTACGAGAACAAGGAAGATGCACGCCAGCATCATTTTCAGGATGTTCGAGCTGAAGAATGGGGAAAACTTTGTGACATGTTTGAAGATCCATCATATAAGGTAAATTAAATGAATTCTTTATGTGTCATATTTGTAATTTTTCACTTACTAACTTTTACAACTTCTATGTAGGAGCGAAGTTCTATAAACAAAACGAATAGATCAAAGTTAAAGATTCATCATCATGCAGGCTCAAGATCTTTCCATCGACTATGTCAGAAATTGGTAATGTACTTTTTTTTTATTTTTTTATTCTATGCAGTTTGTTTTTAATATAGACTTTATATCTTAACAATGTCTCTTGTAGCAAGAGTCAGATACCAATTATGATTTGACAAAATTATATGCTGCATCACATACTAATAGTAATGGAGAGTGGACTCATCCCGATGCTCATGAGAATTATGTAAGTATTATAATTTTTTTAATTAATCATATTTAAATTATTGTGTTAATATTAATTTTATATGTTGTGTGTAGGATAAAATAGTTACCATTCGTGCTGAAACTGCATCAGATCATAATTCATCAACAAGTAATGTTGAAATTTTTACACAAGTTCTGGGTCAACGTTCTGGCTACTTGAGGGGTTTGGGTCGCTGTGTAAAGCCTTCAGGCTCTTCATCAACATCAAGCACTACTCTCATTGCGTTAGAGAATGCAAATTCTAGGATCAAAGAATTGATGGCAAAACAGCAGGAGTTAGAGACTCAATTGACGAAACAAGCAGATATGGAGATGCGCATAAAACAGCAAGAAGATCAACAAAGAGAGATGCAACTCCAAATGCAAGAACAACAAAGACAAATGCAGCTTCAAATGCAGATACTTATGCAACAATTCAGGCCTCCAAACAATTGAATTTCATTATAAGTGTTTTTGCATATTGAACAATTATGTATAATGTACTGATAATTTTATTAGTATTATTAGTATTTTATTTATTTAGTTATGAATTATTAGATTAGTTTTATTTATATTGAACAATTTGTAATGTGTTTTTGAAATATAAATATCTATTTAGTTTTAAATTCGTATTATTGTCCAAGAAAATAATAACCGTTTGAACTCTCATCAAACGTTCGAACATATAAAAATGGACATAAACATTCGAACATTGAAAGTTAGAGTTCGAACGGAAAAAATTCTGAGCCGTTCGAACAGGAAATTTACTATTTACGTCCGATCGATAATTTTTTTGTTCGAACGTTTCTTTATTTGTATTTGGTCGAACGGATTTGTATCGATCGACCGGCCATGAAATATCTGTTCGAACAATTACTAATGGTTCGAACATTATTTAAGGCGTTCGAACTAATTTCCGAGATGAATTTAAATCGTCTCAAAAAAAATTCCGTTCGAACGCGATCGAATGGTCCAGCTTAATTTCGTCTTAAAAGATATTTTTGGGACGAATTTTTCATTTTTGTCCCAAAATACTTTTTGGGACAATTTTATAGGGACGAACTTGGAACGGTTTTTTTTCATTCTAAAAAATATTTTGAGATGAAATACCAGTCTTTTAAGATAAAAATTTTCGTTCCAAAACATCTAATTTGTTGTAGTGTACAACAGATCCGATCCTTCAAAATCACGATGACAAACTGTAGCTAAGACAATTCCGGGGTTCAATGCAAAAGTTACATCAATATTAAGGTGTGATTAATACTAAATTTTAAAAAAGTGCAGATATTTTTTTAAATAAATAATTAACAGATAGATAATATTTGTAAATATTTAAATCCTTCGTGTCTTCTCATCGTTTAGACACCGGATTAAATGGTTGAATGTTAAGTACTAGTAAAAAGTAATAAATATTTTTTAATCACGTGATATTCAATAATGAAAAGATAATCCTTATATTAAAATATTTAGAATGCGTTTGGTTACCGAACTCATCTCAACTCATCATTACAATTTTTTTAAATCCCAACACAGAATATAATAAACAATTCAACTTTTTCAAATTTTAAAATAATAATAATATTAAAAAATAATATTCTAACAATATTTTATCATCACAACTCAACTTAACTCAACTCACTTCAACATCCAAACACACCCTTACAATCAGTTGATGTTTATACTTAAGAAACTATAACTAACAATCAGTTGATGTTTATACTTAAGAAACTATAACTAGAACTTTATTTTCAAACTATCTTAATTAGTCATAAAGCTTTAACGTAACTGTCTACAATGGTCAATGAAGTGGACGTAATTAATTAAGTACTCTACCCACGAATATATATTAATCATTCATTCCGGAAGAATGATCAGTAAGTATCAGTGATGTCCAGCTGGAATATTAAGAAAAACATTAGGCATAAATGCATGTGACATCCAGATATATTAACTATATCAAAACTAGTTACAATAAGCTTTCCATGATTATATATATTATAAAGTACTGGGTCTCATAATATTTTTCAGGTGAAATCTCAAATGTTTTATATTTACATATCATAGTATTAAAACTAATTAAACAAAATCTGACAAATACATTCAATTCCAACCGTTCAGAAAAGTTGGAAGGACTTGGAAAAATGATCAGAGAGATAAATAGAATATTAACCAAAAAGGTGGAATATTAACCAATTTAAGCAATTAATTTGCACTAAATTATTGAGAAACTTAATGAGAGCATCCACTCTAATATCATCCTCACGTACATCTCTCTAATCTTGAGCATATATTTAATTATAATATTTGTCACTTAATTAGATTCTCAGCTCATGTCTCGCCGGCCTTCATTCCCTCGACGTACGTTTTAAATGCATGCAAGAACTTCAAACATTTATACTCCATAATGTTATCTTTTATGTATCAAATTATAAAAACTAAAAAATATAGCCTTTAATTATAAAAAAGGGACACATAGATACTCATAAAATTTCAACCGTTGAGATTAAAACAAAAAATGTGAGTTGTACAATATGACGTACGGTCAAATCATAGGAAGATATTTACATTATAAGTTTTTTTATTTTTATTTTTTTATATAGTTTCAAACACAATGTATCAGTATTAATAGATTAGAGTAAAAGAGAAAAAAGAAAAACGAAAACAGGGAAAAGGAAACACAGGTGGAATAAATTAACGCACGCAAATAAGTTTGATCGATCCCATGCATAGGTCTACGTACAAGCAATTGATAAGACAAAGGACATCTTATCCAAATATAAAAGTGGCCAAAAAAATAATCCCATCAAGTGAATTTATGACTGGGAAAGTAAAAGTTTCCACCTACGCAATACTTTAAGAGCTCAATCATGGAATGACTCCTAAAGGAAGTCTTTCTTTTCTTTTCTAAAAAGTCTCCCACTAGCATTTTTATCTTCAAGTAGGACATGATATAGATGTAATCTGCAGTACTGAGCCAATGATCCAACCGGAAAAAACGATACAATCTTTATCAATGAGCCAATGAGCCCATGTTGATCAAACGTAGGAAGATGGTCAGATAATATATATAGCTGTCCTTGTTGGACTAACAATATTATTAATTAAGGATGGATGTTAAATAATTATTCGAGCGACAAATGAATAAATATCATGAGTACAGTGGCGCACCCACATTTATCATTGCCCCCAAAGTTGTTTGAAAAATCAAAATATACCCTAATTTTTAATCATAAGTTTATAAATATAAAAAATGCCTCCCCCCCAAAAAAAATTTATAATCCTGTATGCTCTGCAAAAGTTTATTATAAAATTCTAATATACTTTGTATGTTTAATATCATATTAGTTTATTAGTTATATAGTATAATCTACCATCTTATTAATATATAGTATTTGTTTAATATATATTAATTATTTTTTTAAATTTTTTAGTATATCTTATTCAATATATACTTATAATATTGCTTAATATCTTATTAATTTGTAATTTATTAGTTAATTATGAATTCTTTACTTTTCCTACATTTTCTAGCTCCTAATTGTATCTCCTACATTCACAATAATGGCAAATGACAACATAATAAAAAATTAGAAAATATTTTTTAATTCACACATATATGCAAAAATCATAATATGTTCACAATATTTTCATAATATCTTTTTTATTCACAATATATGAACAAATCACTCCACTATTATGGTTAATCACAACATATTTACTATAACGTATTAAGTCTTCATACAAGTTATTGCAGCGATATTTTAAATGAAAAGTCACTGCATTAAAAAAAGGACCATTTAATACGTTTGAACATTCCATGAAATTTTAGGTTCTTGCTGAGAGAACCACCTAATTTTTAACAAATACGAACGTTCGCACGTACATATGTTGACATGTGACAATTAATAATCCCCACAATAAGCATAGATCATATAGATTAAGTTCGAACGTAAACTAAAAACATTTGAGCGTTATGTTGATGACGTTGTCGGGCCAGGTTTCCTAGAATTCACGCGGGAAAGATCCCGCCAATAATTTCATTCACGTTCGAACATAATTTATGGTTTGAACATTAAGGCATTACGTTAGACCGTTACGTTGTACACGTTTGAATGTGAATGAAATTAGGTTTCACATATATTGTCTAACAATTAACGCGGGAAATGTCCCGCCAAATTTTTAAAAACGTTCAAACGTGTATTCAAATGTTCGAACATACATTTGTACTGTTCGAACGTGAATCACATATTTATATATTTTTTAAACAATAGTGGTTTATATAAGTTAGTAGCTTATAATATATTAGTATATAATAGTAGTTTATTATATATACCCCAACAATATATTAATAACACTAGTATAATATTAGTATGCTAGTACTCTATGTACTATTATATGTACTATACTAGTACACTATGTACAAGTATAGCATATATACTAATACATAGTGTTATTAGTATAGCATATATTATAAGCTTATAATATATTATTGCATAATTGTAGTTGTTAATTATATTTTTTTAATATATTATTAACACTATACTAGTATATATATTATACTAGTGCACTATGTACTAGTATAGGATATAATCTAGTACATAGTATTATTAGTATATCATATATTATTAGCTTATAATATATTAGTATATAACATTAGTTGTTAATTATACTTTATTAATATATTAACAATACTAAACTAGAATATATACTATATCAGTGCACTCTGTACTAGTATAGCATATATACTTGTATATACTGTACAAGTATTGTGTACACAGTGTATAAGTATAGTATATTATAATATATACTAGTACATAATGTATAAGTATAGTATATTATGTATATTACATATAGTATCGTAATAATATTCTTGATCGATAATAAATTCACAATATGTAAGAACTATACTATCAAAAATAATATTATTAGGAAGTGGTCCTTCTCTTTCTCTCTAGACACTGAGTAAGGTTTTAGTATCCTTGCCTGCGCAAGGGTGCAAGTCTCTTCTTGTGAGAGTTTTAAAGTGTTTTCTTATATGAGTATGGTGATGGAGGAAGAGGACTTAGTAAGGAGATGGGAGAACCTCAAACTATCCATGGAGGAAAGCGAAGTTTTCTTTGTTTCTCCTACTGACATGAAGGATGGTGGTTTATGTGGGAAGTTCTGTGTTGTAGGGGATGATGGCAGAGAGGGGGATCAACAGTGAAGCCTTTCGAGTAACAATGTCTCATGTGTGGAGGTTGGATGGATGGGTGAAGTTTAAGGATCTTGGGGACCATAGATTTTTCATTGAGTTCTAGTTTCTTGCTGATAGAGATAGGGTCCTTGGAAGGCGTCCATGGTTTTTTGATAGAAACCTACTCTCTCTTCAAGAGATTGATAAACCATTCCATTGAGTGTAGTGCAATTTCAGTTTGAACCTTTCTGGGTTCAGTTACATGGTCTGCCTCTGGAAATAATGACAGAAGACATTAGTACGAGCCTTGCTTCTTCGATTGGTCATGTAATACGTGTTGAGTCTAATTCGGATGCCATGGCATGGGGTAATTGCATGAGGCTCAGAGTTGTCGTGGACTTGAACAAACCTTTGTTACGTGGTAAATGGGTGTAGATGGAGGACAAGAAGTATTGGGTCTCTATGAAGTACGAACGATTACAATCCTTCTATTTCACTGTGGAATCCTATCTCATAATGCAATAGGGTGTCAGGTGCAGAGAAGTGTCTTTCAGGGTAATTCAAAACCTTCGTAATTTGGTCTATGGCTAAGGGCATAATCGATGAACTCCAAGATTTTTTAGACCCATAGTTATGGTGGTGCTAATGGTGCAAACCACCAGCAGAGGTGGTTGCAGCCTAAGGTTCCTGGTGGCAACTGTGATGAGACCAAAGATGGAAAGACTACTAATCAGTTGCAAATCAAGGAGTTTCAAACAATTGTTGACAATGATGTGATAAAGTTAAAAGGGGACACTGATTGCAATAATTTTGGCAATTTCCTTAAGAGGGAGATCTTGACAGCACCGATTGTGGGGGAATTTTCAGCCAACAATATGCAGACAGTATTCCCTTCTGTGATCTTAAAGGACATGTAGAGGAGGGGACTAGTTTCCATATGGGACTTGAGCCTTTGAACCCAATTTTGGTAAATGTTTCTAAACATGACACCCCTTTAGATGTGATGTCCCAGGACAAAATAAACCTTTCTGTTTCTGACCTTTCAACTGTAAAAGTGGAAGAACCCATGAAAAGAGGGACTACATGAAAAAGAAGTGCAAGGGAGGTACATATGGCTCTTTGGATCTAGGAACTAAATCAAAGAAAAGGAGGAAAATGGGGGTGAATGCATATGGGTGGATAAGGCTGAACCTGCTAAGAAAAAGAGGGCTGAGTCTTGATGTCTACAACATTGACACTGAGTTGGTGGAGGCTGCCTTGCAACTCCACCAACAACAATGATAGGCCTTAGTTGGAACTATAGGGGGCTTGGGAACCCCTGTACAATTAGAGAACTTCACTTGTTAGTGAAGACTAAGTGGCCCAAGTTTGTTTTCACAATGGAAAGAAAGTGTGGTAGGAAAAGGGTGGAGGAGGTGAGAAAAAAAGTGGGATTTGATTCTAGCTTTGTGGTGGATAGCATTGGTTTGAGTGGGGGGATTGCCTTCATGTGGAATAGTAACCTTGACTTGAAGCTCGAGTCCTACTCTCAAAATCATATTTCTAATTTTCTATGACCTTTCAGCGTGAAGAGTCTAAGCAAGAGGTACTGCTCTCTGGCTTTTATGGTTCTCCAATAACTGTCAAAAGAGGTGATAGCTAGAATCTTCTGAGGATGATGAGACGAAAGGTAGATAAGGCTTGGTTATATTTTGGAGATTTCAATGAAATCTTGCATCATCATGAGAAGTATGGAGCTGCCACTAGGCCTTACCAGCAAAAGGAAGTATTAAGATCTTGTGTGGAGTTTTGTGGATTGAGTGACTTAGGTTATGAAGGTCCTAATTTACATGGCACAATAATAGAAAAGGCAGCCAATTCACAAAGGAGAGACTTGATCGAGCTTTTGGCAATTTGCATTGCATTGAATTGTCTGATAACTATGGTATTTGTACTCTTGCAGCCCAATTCGTAGACCATAGTCCACTTGTGATGTCCTTGAGATGTGGAGGCAGGAGATTGCCTCATGAGGATAGGGGTAGAGAGAAGATTTTCAGGTTTGAAGCAAGTTGGAACTCACACGAGGAATGCAGCAGTCTCATCCAATCTAGTTGGCCAAATCACTCCTTTCAGCAAGGTCTATTCTTGAACTCTGTCCAGAAAATCTTAGCAATTACAAGGCATCTCTAGAATAGTGGAACAAGAACTATCTGCGACAACATGAGAAGGAAACTCAGTCAAAGCTTCCCCAGCTGTCCACAATGCAGAACTCAAGTATTGGTTCCAATATAGCTGCAATCAAGGCTCTTCAAAAGAATATTGACAGGTTACTTGAAGAGGAGAATGTCAAATGGGAGCAAAGGGCAAAATAGTCATGGTTGAAGGATGGAGATAGGAATTCTAAGTTCTTCCACAGGTGTGCCAAACAAAGAAGAAAGACAAATGAGATTAAGAATATGTTTCTTGATGATGGCATGTTGATTAATGATGTGCAAGAGTTTCTGAAGCTTTCTGTCAGCACTACTAGACCCTATTGGAATTGAAGAATGCTTGAGGCACATACAACCTAAAGTGACTAAGGACATGAACAACAACCTCTCAAGAAGTTTCACTGTAGGGGAAGTCAAGGATGCCCTTTTTCAAATGAATCCTCTGGGCTCTCTAGGCCCAGATGGATTCTCAGCTGTTTTCTATCAAAGTCACTGGGAGATAGTGGGCAGTGATGTTACAAAGGTTGTTCTTGAGGTGCTCAGCCATGTAAGGGATTTGACCTTCATAAATGACACTTTTATTGTGTTAATTCCCAAGTTGAAAAGCCCCAAAATAGAGATGGATTTTAGACCTATATCATTATGTAATGTGTTCTACAAAATTGTCTCAAACGTGCTGTCCAACAGGCTCAAGAATGTTCTTCCTCAGATCATTTCCCACAAAATGCTTTTGTTTCTGGGAGAATGATTCTAGACAATGTAATTATTGCTTTCGAAGCCTTACATTCTATGACTATTAAAGGAAAAGGGCAATAAAGCTACATGGTCATCAAGTTGGATATGAGTAAGGCAAGGGTGGAGTGGGTTTTTTTGGAAGGTTACGGAAAATAGGGGATTCAATGAGAGGAAGATAAATCTGATTATGAGTAGCATATTTTCTGTTTCTTATTCAAGTTTAGTGAATGGGATGCCACAAGCAAGCTTTGTTCCCTCAAGAGGCATTAGACAGGGGGATCCTCTATCCCCCTATCTGTTTATTCTTGTTGCAGAGGTGCTAAGTAGTCTACTGAATTATGCTGAAACAGTCAAAGACATTCATGGTTTTCCTATCCGTAGAGGCAAACTAATCACTAATCACCTTTTCTTTGTAGATGATAGTTTACTATTTTGTAGAGCAAATGTAAGAGGGTGAGTTGCCATCAACAAAATGCTTCTACTATATGAAGATGCTTCAAGTCAGAAACTTAACAAGTCCACGACTTCCATTTTTTTCAGTGCAAGTACAAGGAAGGCTACTAAGGACTATATCCTAAGCATTGCAGGGACTCGATCTACCTCTTGCTATGAGAACTACCTGGGTTTACCTGCTCTAATAGGTAGATCAAGGTATTCTGCTTTCAAGTGAATCTTGACAGAATTAGAAGCAAAATTAGTAACTGGAAAACAAAGTTTCTCGCCCAAGCAGGTAAATAAATTTTATTGAAAGCTGTGGTTCAAGCCCTTCAAGCCTATTGCATGGGGGATTTTAGATTGCCTAAGTCCTTACTAAGTGAAATAAATAGAATCATGCATCAGTTTTGGTGGAGCCATATACACAATAGAAAGAAGATGCACTAGGTTTCTTGGCGATAGATGGGAAAAGCTAAGGGGGCAAGAGGCTTGGGTTTTAAAGACTTTGAGAGTTTTAACTTAGCTTTTAGCTTTGTTGGCTAGCAAGGTTGGAGGCTTATTCAATTCCCTGATTCTTTGGTAGCTCAGGTTCTTAAACTGAAATATTTTCCTCTTACAAATTGTTTCCAAGCTAAAGTGGGCTCTTGACCTTCATTTATTTGGAGAAACTTGTGTGCTGCCAGGGGCTTGCTTGAGAGAGGATCTTTGTGGAGAGTAGGGAATGGCCAGGACATTAAAATCTGGAACTGTAGGTGGCTGCCTCGACCTTCCAGCTACAAGGTCCCTCCTCCTGTACAAATATTGCATGAAAAGGTTTGGGTTGCTGAGTTGATTAATATGGAGACCAAGCAATGGAATATTCTTGGGACTGAAGTTGCAAACATAGTATTGAAGATCCCTATCAGTGCATCAAGTGCAAGGGATAAACTCATCTGGATTGGAACCAAGGATGGCCTATTCACAATGAAAAGTGCTGATCATAAGTAGAAGGAGTTGTTGGAGTTAGATAAGGGTCAAACTTCTCAGGGAGTAAAGAAGGCTAAAGATTGGACTTATTGCTGGAATTTTCAGATTCCAAATGCCACAAAAGTCTTCTTGTGGAGAGCATGCCTTGAGTCATTACCTACTAAATTCAACTTGTTCAAGAAAAAGATTGTAGATTCTCTAATGTGGAGCTGCATCTCTCCTATGGATGTATGGAGCCAAGGGCCTATTGTTTTTCAAAAAAGAACTAGTAGAGCAGATAGCTTCAAAGAATTGGTTGAGAAGCTGCACTCTCATTTTGATCAGAATGTAATGGAAATATTGTTTGTGATTGCTCGAGGCATATGGATAAGGAGGAACAAACTGATTTTCGAGAACTCATTCACTCATCCCACTAAGGTAGCTAAGCAGGCAATTAAGTCCTTGGAATAATTCGAGTTAGTACAACTTATATCTAGGAAAAGTGTCCAAGTGTTTCAAGCTGATCCTCATGTTTGGATTCTCCCACCTGTAGGTTTCATTAAAATTAACTAAGATGCAGCTCTGAATACAACTAAAGACAAAATTGGGATTGGGTTGGTGGCTCGTGACAATGAGGGCTCCATTTTGACTTCTAAGAAACTGTCTAAGACTGGGTTCATGGATCCTCTGCTAGCTGAAGCACAAGGAGGTTTTCAAGTTGCTAGTTGGGCAAGGGATATGGGACTAAGCTCTATGATCTTGAAAGGTGATGCTCAACAAATAGTTAAAGGGCTTAATCAACCGATTGATCTTTGGGATAGTGTGGGATTGATATTACATGACACTAAAGTCTTTTTATTAGAAATAAATAATTGGAAAGTGGCTTTTGTAAGAATAAGTGGCAACTGTCTTGCTCACTAGCTAGCTAAGAGTTCTCTTGAGTTCACTATTATGCCACCCAAACGTTAGGGTGCTTCTCAGTAAGAGTATTAGTATTGGTTTATGTAAATGCATATGCAAAATTACCTCTTTTATATATTCACTTTGCCATTCAAGCAAAATTCTTACATTGGCTTATGCATATTTTAGACAAAAAAATAATAAAATATTATTATTTTATAATTATTAATTTTTTGTTAAAATCAATTTTTTATATATATTTTGTAATTAGCATCCACTACATACATTTGACATTAATAATGCAAATGTAATAATAAAAAATATAATAAAATGAAAAAAATATATAATATATTATAATAATAAAATGAATGTGTAATTAAAAATTCGTTGTGTTGTTGAAAGAGGGGGAAAATGAAAAGATTGTGAGAGATAGAGTGGGAGGAGAGATAAATAATAATTAAAATATGATTTGTAGGGTGAACAATAGTTATCTAAATTTAAATAAAAATTGTTTATAAGTAATTAAATATTTAAATATACATAAATTAATGTAAAAGATTTTAAGATTATATTACGTAAATATGACTTTATATATATATATATATAGACTAATATTAATGCAAGTGGCTTTGATTTTTCTCAGATGTCTGGGGACATACTTAATGGTTGTGGCAGGCGCGCAGTACTATTATCAATGATTAAATTTAGACGCGCTGGTTGCTTGTTAAACTCAATGCTCTCTAATAAAAAGACTAATAAATTGTTGAGAGCTTTTCGTATTTAGAAATTATACAATTTTTTTTTTTTTTGGGACTAGAAAATTATACAATTTAATTGGATGTATTATTGAGTGTTGTTCGTATGTAGAAACTAATTCCACCCTTTGTAATTTTGTTCGTATATTAGTAAATAATAGTATTTAGTGATAAGTACGTGAATTAGTGAAGGAAGTTCAAAAAAATTAAAACAGTAAATGAGGTACTCACGAGGAAAACGCAAATTACTTTGATCCCACATGTCTGCAAAAAGCTACAAAAACAATAAACGACAAAGCAAATGATTCAAGAAAAGGTGTCTTATTCAAAGCCAAAAGTAGGAAAGAAGAAAGTTTTATAATTTTGGATAAGCAAAAATTCCCCATCATGATTGGACTCACATGGAAAAACTGCACTGAAACGGGAAATTGCATGCACGAGAGGAACACAGACTTCCACTACATTTATAAGCGGCCCCCACTACTTTTCCTTCATTTGCCATAGGTTGCTCGAGGACTTTAAATATTCCATTCTTCTGTGAATTAAAGAAAATAAATACATAGCTTTATTTATCGATTTAGTGACCGTAAAAAATAGATGTTTATCCGGAGAATCGAAGTTATACGTACCATCAATCCATCCTGACCTGCCTAGTACTGCCTATCATGATCAGATGAAATTATTCAGAGATGAAAGTAAGTTGTGAAAGAAAATTTATGCCAGTTTTGATCGTGTAACTTGATATAAGTGATATTGGTAAGAATTCATGAAAATTTGACTAAAAGTTTTGTGGTATGGTTTTGGTGTCTGAAAGTATTAGAATTCATGAAAATTAATGTAGATAGCTGGATAAATTGGACAAAATTTCAATTGAAAAACTATATGATGTAAACTGCTGGTCTAAATTTACAACGTAAATTTTCATACGTGTATCCTATATATGATCTTGAAGATCAGCAAAGATAAAATTTACTCCCCAGTTTAGTGTACGTCTCTTTTATCCTTTCGAAAAGACAAAATAAATTGTAGAAAACAAAAAAATATATTATAAATTCATGCATTTGATGACCATATGGTTTCATTTAGAACTTAAACTCATCTGATCAACTCATTTTAATTTATCACTATAATTTTTTTAAATTTCAATATCAAATATAATAAATAATTTAATAATTTTTAAATTTTTAAATAATAATAATATTACAAAATAATATTTTATTATTTCAATTCAATTCAATTTAACATCCAAACACAGCTTAAATGCTCATATTTGGCACTTGAAATAAACGAAGGTTGTATGATTGAAATAAACGAGGGAGTAGTTAGGTATAGGAGTGTAACCGGTCCAGTCCGGTCCGGTTTTAGACAAAATTTAGGACCGAACCGGTATGTACCGGTTTTATATTTTTCAAAACCGATTACGCACCGATTACCCTCCTAAACCAGTATATCCGGTTTTACCGATTTCCGGTCCGGTCCAATCTGGTTTTTTGGTTTTCTAAAATGTAAGTTTGTCATTAAAAAATAAAAATCTGTTAACAAAAAAAACTGCATCCAAAAATATGTTCTAAAAATCTATTCCTACTACAAAATCTGTACTACTAAAAAAATATGTTTTAGTAAAAAAATTAGTATTAGTTATAAACTTATATATTAGTATAGTTATATAATATATTAGACTATATAATAGTATTAATATGATACTATTAGTATAGTTATATATTAGTATTAGTTATAATCTTAAATATTAGTATAGCTATATAATATATTAGACTATATAATAGTATTAATATTATACTATTAGTATAGTTATATATTAATATTAGTTATAAACTTAAATATTAGTATAGCTATATAATATATTAGACTATATAATAGTATTAATATTATATTATTAGTATAGTTATATATTAGTATTAGTCATAAACTTATATATTAGTACAGCTATATAATATATTAGACTATAGATAATATAATTTAATATATATATTTTATGTTTAAAGCATATGATCAATTAAATTTTAATCTTTAAGATTAAACTTTTGTTTTATAAATTATAATAACATTTTCTTATATATAATTATATTAATAACATATGATCAAACAAATTACAAATGTTCATATTTAAGATTAACATTTTATGTTATAATTTATAAATTATAATATGAAGTTATTTCATATATGATATATAATTATATATAAAAATTTCACGTATAATTATATATTATATATAAAAAATTTTATATAAAACATTAATTTTTATATTTTTTTCTCCCAATCAGTCCGGTCCGGTCGGGTTCGGTCCCAGAAATCGTTGAACCGAAACCGGATTGGTTTCAGCCGGTTTGCATAATCCCTTTTGAGATAATATGTGATGCCAGTGACTATGCTATGGGTGTTGTTTTAGGACAAAGAAAAGATAAATTACTTTTTGTCATTTACTATGCAAGTACTTTGATTGATGCTCAGAAAAATTATTCCACCACTGAAAAATAGTTGCTTGTTGTAGTATTGCATTGGAGAAATTTAGAGCATATATCATTGGATCACTTGTTATTCTTTTCAATGACTATGCGACATTGAAGTATTTGTTATTGAAAAAAGATGCAAAACCAAGGCTTATTCAATGGATTCTTCTCTTGTAAGAATTTGATATCTCCATTAGAGACAAAAAAGGAGTTGAAAATGTGGTTGCCGACCACTTATGGTGACTCACTATTGAGATGGCTCCCGATGCTCCTTCACTTCTCATTTTTTATTCATTTCCTAATGAGCAGCTTCTATCTATTGATACTTTGCCTTGGTATACTGACATTGTAAATTTCTTAGTCACAGGACAAACACCATCTCAATGGAGCATTCAGGACATTCGAAAGTTCAAATCTGAGGTTAAATCATTTTTTTATGATGACCCTTACTTGTTTAAATATTGTTCTGATCAAATTTTTTGAAGATGTGTCCACAATACGAAAATCTCCTCCATTTTTTCCTTTTGTCACACTGAAGCATGTGGAGGTCATTTTTTTGCTCATAAAATTGTGGCAAAGATTTTACAAAGTGGTTTTATTGACCTCATATGTTTAAGGACACTCTTAATTTTTGTAAGGCATGTGTGCCTTGCCAAAAGTTAGGAGGTATCACAAAAAAGAATATGATGCCTTTACAATCAATTCTTGTGGTTGAGCTTTTCGATTGTTGGTGTATTGATTTCATGGAGCCATTTCCTTTTTTTTTTGGTTATTTGTATATCTTGGTTGTTGTGAATTATATTTCTAAATGGATTGAGGCAATACCTTGTAAAACAAATGACCATAAGATTTTGTTGAAATTTTGAAGGAAAATATTTTTGCTCGGTTTGGTATTCTCAAAGTCATCATTAGCGATGGTGACACTCACTTTTGCAAAAGGCCTTTTTCTGCTTTGATGACTAAATATGGGATCTACCAAAAATTTTCTATCTCATACCACCCTCAAACCAATGGTCAGGTAGAGTTGGCTAATAGGGAGATTAAGCGAATTTTAGAATAAACTATAAACCCCAATAGGAAAGATTGGTCTTTACGTTTGGTTGATGCTTTGTGGGTTTATCGTACAGCTTTTAAAATATCCCTTGGCATGTCTCCTTATAGGCTCGTATATAGAAAATTTTGTCATTTGCATGTTGAAATCGAGCATAAAGCCAATTGGGCAATCAAACATCTGAATTTTAATTCTGACCAAGCTAGTGATTTGAGAAAATTGCAGCTATAGGAGCTTAGAAGGGATGCTTATGACAACTCTAAGTTGTCTAAAGAACGTATGAAGGCTTGGCATGATAAGAATATTTACAGGAAGACTTTTAAGCCTAATCAGTTTGTTCTTTTATATAACTCTAAGCTTCATTTGTCTCCAGAAAAACTGTGGTCAAGATGGAGTGGCCCATATGTGGTGAAAACTGTTTTTTCTCATGGAGTCGTTGAAATAGTCAATCCTCAAAATAGAAATACCAAGTAAATGGTCAACGGCTTAAACCTTTCATTACTCACTTTTTACCTGAGGACTCCACTTTTCCCTTGCGAGATCCACCCATTTGGTCTACTGCATAGCCAACTTGTTTCGGTTCTCATTTATTTTCTATTTTTATACATAGTGTCGTTTTGCATTTCCATTGACTATTAGCTTTCAATTGTTGTACTTTTCTATCTTTTGACTCTCTCTTGTAGATTTTCTATTTCTCCTCTCCCTTATCTAGTACTCTCCGTCCCTTTTATATTTTCTTGTTCTTATAGCATCTACATTGAGAATAATGTGCATACTCAGTTGGAGGGTGATGGGTACTGGATGTGTGTGCTGGATATAATGTGTTGTTCAGTTTTTCTTTACTTTTCTTTTAATAGTTGGTTCTTCTTACTGCCGGTTTGCTTCTTAACTTCTCTCTTTGTATAAATTCTTCATTTCTCTTGCATCATTGAGGAAAATGCCACAATTTAGTTTGGGGGAGAGAAATTATTATTATTTTTTTTTTCTATTTTGCATGCCTTGCTCATATGTTGGCTTAAAATTTCATGTTTTTTTATTTTCACATGCTGGAAAATGATTTGTTGAGATCATGGAACATGTTCAATGTAGCGAAATCAGAGTTTAGATAAAAAGGGAGACTTGTCCATTTTATTTAGCTGTTAAACCAAGGGAAAGATGCTAAAAGTTTTGCTAAAACACACACAACATATGCCTGGAATGCCTAAAAAGACTATATTGGGTCATTGTAGTTGATTTACACTTTGCTTGTCTGTGATTCTAATGAACCATATCCTAATGGCTTAGGAAGAAATCTGAAGTGAATTAAATGAGAAAATGGACAAGCCAGGAATCAAATTCCAAAAACAAAAAACATAAAACAAAATCATAAATTTTAAAAAAAAAATCATATATGATGTGTATTTGTGTATTGGAAAAGGCTGCCTATTACCGGGATCCTTACTAAATAAGAAAGTATGCGTCTTTTAAAGTGTAATAGCGTGAAAATCACAATTACAATGGTTTTGACTTAGAGTAAAACCATATGGTTATCTCAGAGTAGCTGTTGTGATTGAAACTTTTAATGCTTCTTGGTAGTTAATCTTGGAATTCTAACCCATTTCCTATGCACTTAAAATAAAGCAAACTTTGTTACATTTAATTCCCTCGGTTGATTTACGAAATTGTGTATAAATCTTTCAATTAATACTAAATTTCAAATTAAGCTATTTCCAATGTTCTTAAACTCAACAAGTTTACTTCATGGCAAGTGATTTTCAGATTTTCTGTAATTGTAGTTGGTAACCTCTCTTTTTTATGATTTCATTCACTTTATTTGCTAGAAACTAGCGAAAAGTCAATTGGAGGGTGTGATAAATGGTCAATTATGCTTTATTAATATTCTTAATATTTTGGGTTAAATGAGGTTTAGGTGTTAAAATAAGAGTATTAATAAGATAATATGAATTAATTGGATTTTGGCATGTGAAATAATATTTTACCTCTAACTAAATATAGATGGGTTTATGTTTTATTTTGGGCTAGCTAACATTTAAGTAAGCTTATGTTTGAATCTTGACTGTTGCAGGTGTGAAGCCCATTGGAACTTGTAATTAAAGCCTACTTAGTTGCTAAACCTGTGAAGAAATAAAATAGAGGCAACGTCCATGAGTAAAGACAATGGATAGCATGTCCAAACTCAATAAAATAAAGCCCACATGCATAAGTGAAGTCCATGAGGAGAAGGCAACATGAGAAGAAACCAAATCTCTATCAAACCCGATAGACTAACGCAGGTGCAATTATTTTGGGCATTTGGGGACCACAAACGGAGGAGAAGATATGGTAGTTAGGCACGATGGAAGAGAGAAAATTTGTAGCAATGAGAGATAAGAAGAGAGAAGATTCCAAGTATAAAAGGAAGGAGTTAGTTAGTTTCAGAGGATTATCTTTTTCTTGCATTTTTCTTTCATGTTTTTTCTTCAGAGGAATTTGGATTTCTTTTCTTAGGTTTTTATTTTTCCATATCCAGCATTTAGCTAGTTTAGAGGAAGATGATCGGCTAAGTTCTTAAGGCTTGGGTTGCGGTAAAACTTTCTAGTGTTCTCCATTGTTTGTTGGATTTTCTGTGGTTCGATTGCATATCTCACTTTGTCTGAAATTGAATTATGAAGAGGAAATTTTAATGAAATCTTTTACTTTTGTTCTTGCTCTGTTCTTGACACATGGCACATAAGAACCTTGAATTAATCAAGGATTCCATCAGCTGCATGTTATAGTAATTTTGGTGGATGCTTGGTGATGATATTTTGTTTTAGACACTGGCATATTTACTTTGAGCTTATCTTTCTCACATTCTATTTTATTAACACCTTGATTGGGTTAGTAAGAGGAGAGTAATGCCCAGAAAACCTTGTAAATGGTGGAAATAAAGATATTCTAAAACTACAACCTAGGTGTTTGTCAAATTGATTTTGTGAACTTGTCAATTTTAGCTATTGATTAGTAATTCTATTAAGGCTTGATAAAAACTAAAATTACATTTTAACACATTTTGAACCATTCCAATTTTAGAAATCAAATCATGAGTTAATTCATATTTTAGAGCAAAGTTATAGACCCGAGATCCTCCAAGCTCTACCATACATTCCACACAACAAATCTTTTATTATGTTCAAATTACTTTTTATCTTTTCAAACTATTTTCATAACCATAAAAATCCAAAAAGAATTTTACATAGCATTTTTACATCACCATATTTTTACAATAAGCCTTCACAAATACTTTGAAAATCATTTGTCCCTGTGGAATACAATCATGAACTTATCCTTGATACACCTTGAAACTTCTACACTTGGAAGCACATTCTAGACCGAGTCATGAAGCCAATACACATTTATACTCTAATTATGGAATGTTTTCTTCTTCATGTATCAAATTATCAAAACTAAAAAATATAGCCTTTAATTATATAAAAAAGGGACACATAGTACTCATATCGAACTTCAGCCGCTAAGATCATCAATAAAAAATGTGCGGTCCTGTACACAATAATGGCAGTCGAATATAAGCGAGATATTTACATTCAACTTTTTCAAATCTCAAAACAATAATAATATTAAAAAATAATATTTTAAACTTTTATCTGAAATAAAAAATTCTCATCTCACTATCCAAACCTAATAACTATCCAAACCTATTATTAGGTTTGGCTAATGAGAGTACCTAAAGTACTCTCAAACACTCTCACTACTATTCTTTATTTTATTATTATTTTTCATTTACTTTTTACTACTATTCATTATTTTTCACTATTATTCAATATTCTATTATTACTTTTCCATTACTTTTTTACTACCATTCTCAAACATTCTCAAATACTTTCATTATTCACTATCTAAATCGTTGGAAAAACTATTTATAGCGAATTATATAAATCATCAAGAAAAAGTATTTCCAATGATATTCGATCGCCGCAAATAAGTTTAATATACAAAAATATATTTCCGGCGAATTGTACTCACCGGAAAAGGTATTTCGCAAAATAAGAAAAACAATCCACAAAAACATAATACATTAAAACAATATAATACACATCCAAATTATATGTTCTTGCTCAAAAAACATATTGCACAAGTGCCAAGCACAAAACGAGACTTACAAATGATCTAAAAGCCAATAAGAAGTGTCACCAAGCTTGGATGTCCCATTTTCCATTTCTACATCTCAATCATTTCCAATTTCTCAATTTTTACTTCCACCTCAGCCTTAACCCTTCCATATCAATGGTTGCATTCCTGTAAACTTGCACGTAAGCTTGGATTTTTAAATGATAATGGCAAAGCATTCATCATGTCAAGTCCAGCCGCATGATGGATCTTGTCGTGATAACACTCTGTTTGCAAACAGAATACATGGATTAAAGACAATAAGTTCTTCTATGAGGACCTATGGTATGGTAATGGGCCCTTAAAATCTAGTAACTTATTATATAATATATATATATATATATCTACATATTTATTGCTTGCTAGTGTTGGCGCTAGAATTTGGTATTATTTGATTAAAAACGGTTATTTGTAGGATAAATGTGGAAAGCTGTTGTTGGCTGTTATGTCAGCTGTGTCAAGTTCCTTGTTTGTTTCCATCATGAGCTTGTTACTTGAGAAAAAAAGGGGTCTAAGTGATGGATGTCAACTAGTAGTTTTGCATATATCATGCATGGTTGTAATCTTATTATGAGAGTTGACATCATTAAAGTTGTTTTCCTATTAAACTCTTGTACTAAGACTTGCCATTTGTTGGATGCTATATAAGAATTATTTGTTTATACCCAGTATTCAACTGTTAATTGTACTTTGGTCAGGGATTCCTTCCAAAAAACCAAATTGATCAGATCTCATACAGAGGTGAAATGGGCATGTTAAAAGAAGAAAAGTATTGGGATCTTGGGCTGTTTTTGTTTGCAATTACAAGTATGTATGTGTGATAGCTTGGAACTTCAACGACAGTTTGGAACTTCAATTACCCAGCATTTTCACTAATTTTGAATGGGTGATAGTTAGGAACTTCAAAGACAGTCGAAGCTAGGAGACAAACACAAACAATGCACCAGTGAATGGGTCATGAATAAACCAAACAAAGGGAAAAAATCAATAAGCAACAGATAAAAAAAAATATGAACTCTTGTCCTTTAAGGGGAAAAATATGAACACTTGTCAAAATACAACCAATTTCGTAATAAAGTAATTTTTATTAATCCAAAAACATCCACACGAGATATCAAGCTACTTAAAAAGAAGAAAAACATTTCCTTAAGAATTGAGGGATTAATATATAAGACTGAACTCATTTTTTTAAGGTCTTGAAACAAATGCACAAAATGTGTGTAAATGGGGTTGTGGAAAGCATTTTTTCTAGCTCCCAAACTACTGCCTAACTCAAGGGGTCATATTACAACCTCCTCAAAAGCTTGATTAATAATTAGAATACGTGCAGTTCTTTCTATAGCATACAGATAGGTCATTGCATATTTGGGTAATCCTCTGTGAATTGAAGCGTCAATTTAAACATACCTGAAGGACTCAACAATGGCATTATGAACATAGAATACCGACTACAAACAGTACATAGCAATATAGCAACCTTGAATGTTGGTAACTACTAACTACAAATGAAGAATTCTCAAAGTACACACCTAAAAACAATTAGCATAACCGAATTGAAGTTTTTTCCCACATCCACCTACGGGTAAACATAATGTAGCACAATGAACATAAACACAACCACTAAATTCATCGTTAGCATAAACCAGTGTAGTGAGCCAAACATAACCAATGAATGTGATTGCACAATGTCAAGAAGAGCAAGGAAGCCATTACTCATACCTGAAACCAAACAAAATCAGCCCTAACCTCTCTTTGGCAAGCCAAATTTGTTAACAAGGAAGCTGAGAGGGGTGGTCGTGGTGGTTGTTTGGCGTGGAGTGGTGAATCGGGAGGAGCAAGGCGGCACTGGGGAGAACTGATGGCCATGGGTTGCGAACAGAGCAAGGGAGAGAGGAAGGCGCTCGGGCTCCTAGGCTAGGCGTGGAGGAGAAGGGGGCTGGGGTGACTCCAGATTCGGGGAGGCAAGTGTTTGGCGGGGGGCTAGGGGAGATGGAGGGGGTGGCCGTCGAGGTGAGGTGGCGGTGGCTTGGTGGGAACGTTGGCAACGGGCTATGCACGATGGCATGGGTTGTGCTCGACGGAGAGATTGGGGAGAGAGGGGGGGAGTCGGGAGACGACTAGAGGGAATTGTTCAATAAACGAGCGGGATATTTAATTTTAATAGCTTTTGGCAGCGAGTTAAAATCGTTGCAAAAAGTATCTATTCCATCGATTTTTGCATTCGACGGAAAAAAAATAACGCTACAATGACAATTGTGTATTGCAGCAAAAAAAGTTGCTGCAAAAGGCTTAATAGTGAATTCCATCAGCATTTTCAAACTTCGTGCTGAATTCAGCGGCAAAATTGAAAATCGCCACAAATAATTCGTATTCGCAGCGATTTTTTTCCAAAGATTTTAAAATTGCTGGAAATATAATTTTTTCGGCGATTTTTAAAGTTAAAAAATCGCTGCAAAAGACCACTTTCGCAATTGCAGGGATTAACGAACCATCGCAATAAGGTTTTTAATATTATGACCAATTTTTTCATCACAAAAAGTGAATAATCGTTGCAAAAGACCAATTTAGTTTTTGCAGCGAATTTGTCATTCGCAAAAAGTGAAAAAATCGCCGCAATAGACCAACTTTGAAATTTGATGTAAAAAGATCATGACGATTTAAAAATTGCTGCAATTAAAGGCTTTTTGCGACGATTTTATTTCCAGCAGACATAAAATCGCCATAAAATGCCTTATTTCTTGGAGTGTGCCACTTTATATCTTTATAAGGTTTAGATGGAAACGTCAAATAGCTGAGAGCATCCTATCTCATCTCAAGATTTTTCATAATAATTGTATTTGATAAAGTGGAAAGCACAAATAATAAAAACTTCAAAATTAGAATATATGGACTAAGGGCACTGGCATTGGCTTAGCCAAATCTCAATAAAATCTAAAATATGCCTCATTTCACATCAAAAGTGTTGCATTGGATTAGCCAAAGGGACACAATTGAAACTTTGAGCAACAGTAAATCAGAAGAGCAGGTCATATTTGGCGTGATACTATTCATGGACCAAATGTATATTTTATTTCATTTGGAACTATCTTGCTTAAAAGCTATATTTATTGGCTCAGTTTGGATAGTGAAAGTGTTTCATCTAATTGTTACAATTTTTTTAAATTTTCACATAAAATATAATAAATAATTCAACTTTTTCAAATCTCAAAATAATAATAATATTAAAAAGTAATATTTTAACAATATTTTATTTAACTTTCAACTTTCATTTCTACTCATCTCAACTCACTATTCAAATAGTAAATCCCCTCCAACTGCCTCTTCCTTTCTCTCATATTTCTCCTAGACTCTCCCTTTCTATCACTTTCTCTCACTTCCACTCCATTTCCTCTCGTCCCTTGAGCAATTGGCCCAAGCTTTGCTTTTCTCTGTTTTACAGGTGAAAATGGAGAAGGAAGCACAAGTTGGAGATGGAGCGCAAGATGATGTTCTTTTGGTGGAGCTCCTAGCCCCTCCTTCTTGGAAGAAATTGGTCTCTCTCTCTCTCTCTCTCTCTCTCTCCCACTCTCTCTCTTACAGGAATAAATTATTTGACTGTCTTTTCTCTATCCCCAAAAAAATTATTGTATTTTGTTGTTGTAGATTTCAGCTTTCTCGTAGGTAAGATTTAGTATCTGATTTTTGCTTGTTTTACATCAGTATTCTTTATTATGTGGTGGAATATGGTGGATAATATAGTTTTATTTCTTTCTGTCTCCTGTGGCTAGGGATTGTGCTTGAGTTTTGTGTGGGTGGAGTGATTTTTTGTTTAAGGTGTTCTTCTCCTTTTCTTTTCGTAGCGATGCATAAATGTTTTCTCCTTTGGGAGGAAAATTGAAACGTGAATTTGGTTAGTAATTGCTATTTGGAACCAATGGTTGTGGTATACTTCTTAAAATGCAATAATTGGTGTACAAACATCAAATTAGTTATATTTATCACCCAACCCTGCTAATTTATCCTTCACTAGTCATTCTCTTCTGGAGATCTGGGTTTCTTTTTTCTTTTTATTATGATTGTTCTCGTATTTGCTTCATTAAATATTCAATTCCTTGTTCCAATTCTTTTTTCGCCAACAATTCAAAAATGAATGTTGACTGTCCCTTCATTATTTGTTTCTATGATGTCTCTAGAATGTTTGTTGAAATATTTAGTTGAGGTCTGACAAAAAGGAACACAGTTGGAAAGGAACTATATGTATTTGATTTTTGCAAAGGTTTGGCCATGGTCCTGAGATTCCTTCACTAGATTCCTTTTATTTTTCCATTGGGTTGCTTCTATTCATGGTGGCTTTTGTCAAGGACAAAGAGCTGGGGTGTGTGCTTCTTCACATTTTCATGGCTAGTTTGAGGCAGGTTGTTGGTGATATCACATTGGCCCTTTCATGTGTGTTTTTTTCTTGTTGACTCATAGAGGGAGAAGTATGATTATTTTTGTAAAGCTAGTACATTTGTGAAGCTTGTAATCCATGGTGGCCAACTATGTGTAAAGCTAATATATTTGTGGAGCTTCTATTCTTGCGGGCATGGAGCTTGCATTGCTTGCCGGAGAATTGTATGTGTACTGCTTGCTATGTAAACACCTTTTTTGTAGGTTTGTATTGGTTGCTAGCGTGAATGAAATTAGATTTGAATTTGTTTTCATTAACACCTCTAGTCCATTGTTGTAAGATAGTTTAACAAGAGAGAATTTGTATTACACTCTTGATAATTAATTAACATATGATAGGTAGAAATATAAAATATAACAAAAAAAAATTAGATAAAAGAAATGTGAAGCCCAGCCCGTGTAAAGCCCAAGACTGATTTGGAAATGGGTTTTTCTTTCTTTTAGTGTGCGTGTGTGTTTTCTTTGGTGAAGTTAAGCCCTATATGTTGTTTAAGTCGGTTTCATTTTCAATGTGATAGTATTCAAATTTTGGGCCTAGTCCTTGTAAGTGAACCCATAAGCTGAAAACAAAGGCCCAGCCCCTCCCTCTATGCTGTGTCGTTTTGACCAAGGGAAAGAAGCCCTAAAGTTCCTTCTTATTTTCCCCCGGCGCTGCCCAAGACTCTCCCTCCCTCTCTTCATTTGTTTTTTTCCCCTCTGTCTAGCAGCAGCTTTCTGCCACCCATTCATCCCCTACCACCGTCTAACCACCATTCGTTACCCCCAATCGAAATCAAGTTCACCACATGCAGCGCATGGCTTCTTTTGGGCAGCCACCAAGACCTGCCAACCATCAAACCACAATGCATGAAGCCTTTGTAGCTTGCCTCACATCAAACCACCAAGACCTGTCGTCCTAATCTCACCATCTAAAAGCCACGCCATTGTTGAGCTAAGCTAGCTTCCACCCTTCGAAAACCCATCACTGAGCCCCTTTTCCTCTCATCCTTGTCCTCAACCTCGGATCTCTCATTCCCCTCTATGTTTTCCATTCCTTGCGGCTTAGGAGATTTTTGCCTAGGGTTCCGCCTCATGCTGTCGTGATCCACCACCCACTAAAGCTCATTAGAGGTCACTCGACCCACCCTGCGGTTCCCACTCGGCCTTTCCCCTCTCAGACCCACTGGTGCAAGTGCACACTCACAGTTTTCTCTTGATCAACAGGGATACTTTAAGTCGGCGTGCTTGATCATCTAGAATTACCCTTCCGCATTGTAAGTAAATTCCCGGAGTGACCCTTGAAATACTAACGGGGAATAAGTTATTATCTGACTGTTGTTGCAGTTTGGTTGTGAATGAAAAGTGGTTGGGGACCCTGTGGAGCTTTGGGATATAATACTGTAGTTGGTGTTAGAATTGTTGGTTGAGGGCTTGGTGAAACGTTGGGAATCGCGTGTAGTTGTGATTTGTGAATCTGCGTGCGTGTTGTTCTGCCTATTTGTGAATCGCATGTAGTTGTAATTTGTGAATCTGCGTGTTTGTTTATGCATCTACATTTCTTAATTGTCATTATTTATCTTTATCGTACTAATTGTGCTCTATTCTTTGTCTGTGCTGTAAATTTGGAAACTGTGTTTTTGGTGTCAAAAGGCTAATGGAGTTTTGTGTGCGTATGACGATCCAAAGCAGAGGTGAAGCATTATCTGATGGAGCTCCTTTGGTCACTCGGGAGAGTGTAAAATTGAGTGACATCTCCTAGGTTGTCGCTAGGTGACAATGGGCTTGGACGAGATGGTAACGCTCTCGTGCCGACTCTGTGGTCTTTCTGCTAGCAGAGGCTAGAGGATACTTGGTAACATACTTGCTGCACGCAGAGAAGGACATCGCTTATTACAAAGTCACATGCACAGTCATTACCCGTAGTGTGACGAAGGGAACCAGAGTGTGTGGATAGTCCTTAGGGGAGACCATAGTGCGTACCGTAACAAAATGAATATTTTCTATGTATAAAATGAGATTTTGGTACGAGTGAGTTATCTATAAACTTTTTTGGTAAAGGGAGAGGAAAAGTAAAATTTTGGAATATATTTTCATGTCTGTCGTGTGTGTGTGGTTGTCTATTTCAATTGTTTGTATTTCTTGGTGGTTGATCTATGGATTTCTTTGCTGAGATTGCGAAATCTCATTGTGGTGTTCCCACCTGCGGTTACATTTCACGAAATCGTAGATTTTGATGCAGTGGACATTTATGAGTATAGAGGACCGACCCCACCTGAAGAGTAATAACCTCGGGTTTAACCCTGTTGTAGCTAATTGGATTTTTATTTTATTGTTTTCTGTTGGATGACTATAATAACCTTATGGAGGACTTCATTGTTGGGTTGTATTTAAATTTCCTGGTACTTAGTTTTTTTGGATTGCCTTGTTATTTTTCATTGCGTTTATAACTGTGCACTTTTAAGTTGCATACTTGCACACACATGCTTTCACGTTGCCCTTGGGGTGTATAATCCGTGAGGTCAGTACCTTGGCGTCGCGACTCTCTCCAAATCATACATGGGGTCGAGGGTGCCTCAAAAAATAATAAAAAAAGTAAACAAATTAATAGTTTATTATTATATAGAAAACATTTGGCTAATCCAACGTTAAAAATTTGGAATATCTTTTAAATGGAATAGGCAAAAGACAAAACATCCCAAATTAGTCAAATAATGATCCCAAATTAGTCAAATAATGACTTTGCCTTTGCCTATTCCATGACTGGCTAGCTAGTTGTATTGATCAAGTACTTGATGATATAATCATTGCTATCTAATTCACAATTAGTTGCCCATTCTCAAGAAAGCAAATTAAGGCAAAAGATTCCTATCTTACCAATATTATATATAAATGGCCAAAACTAATGAAATGATCACTAATTTGATAAAGTGGAAAGCACAAATAATAAAAACTTCAAAATTAGAATATATGGACTAATATTTCCAAAAGGTAAATTAAGAGACTATTTAGTTAGTATTTAACCATTATTTTTGTTTACAAGTCTTTACATCTTTTCTCTTTCCTTATTTACAGGAGACTATGTTAGCTTTGTATCATATATAGAGGATGCCCCGTGCTAGCTAGTGGCCGATACTAAACTTTTTCTCTGGTAAGTGGGAGAAAAATCTACCTGATTCAATGGCTAGGTTAGTTACAATAAGACAGAAAAATACTCTTAAGGAAAAAGCATTTGAAATAGAGACAACATTTCAAGACTTCCTTGCACCATTGTGGCAACATTTGTTTGGTCTAGTGGAATCAATCTTGAAGCTCCAAAATCGGACACTTTAGCAGTGTAATTACCATCTAGTAGTATGTTTGAAGACTTGACATCTCTATGAATTATAGGCGGAGAGGCTGCAGAGTGTAGATAAGAAAGTGCTCCTGCTGTTTCTCATGCTATCTTAAGACGAGTGTCCCATGAAATTGCAGATGGCATACTAATCTTATAATGTATGTGCTCAAAGAGTGTGCCATTGGGGACAAACTCGTAGACTAGTAAAGGAACTTCTGTCTCCAAACAGCAGCCAAGGAGTTTAACCACATTTCTATGCATGGTTTATCTGGGAAAGTACAAGCACCTCATTGATGAACTGCTCAATTTGGCTCTGGTCCACAATTTTTGACTTCTTGATTGCCACAACTCTACTATCTGATAAAAATCCTTTATAAACGGTTTCAAATCCTCCTTGGCCAATGATTAAATTCTCATCATAATTGTTGGTAGCCTTTTCTAGTTCTTCTGTGCTGAAAATTTTTGTTGTTTCAACTGAATTTTCTCGTTTGGAGAGTTGTTGAGACAAAAGTACTCCCCAATTTTTGCTGTTTCAACTGAATTTTCACCTTGCCAATGATTTTTTTTTTTTAATTGTTGTTTGACCGTTTTAGTTTGAATCGGATTTTGAGGCCACGTACACGCGTACGTTGTTGTAAATGGAATATTTGATAATTTAAAGGGCGCCTTAATTTGCAGTACTGTTATGTTAATTATTCTTATATATGGGTTAGGTTAAAAAAAAAAAAAAAAGAGGTCAATAGTGCGCCTTATATTCAATTGAGAAAGTAATTGGATCTTATCAAATTAGCTAATTGCCTTCTATTTACTGCAATATAAGTCAGGTGATACGTACCTGGTACTGAATGGAATGGGTCTTCCCCCATATGGCTATAAAAACATGATATCCTCTCTAGGAAGTTTTGCACACAAACACAGAGTAAAATTGAATCCCTCTCTTAGAAAGAGTTGAGGCAATGGGTTATAGTACTTTGCTTCCGCAAGTGATATGGGTTGGTGTCATTTTCTCAGAAATGGCAACTTCTGCAGTGGCAGCCACTTATGAATTAGCCCTCCCTAACTGCCCCGACCGGTGTGGAGATGTTGACATTCCATTTCCATTTGGCACAACTGATGGTTGTTACCTAAATCAAAATGACGACTTTTTCATCAACTGTATCCAATCGGCAGGCCAATCACAGCAACCAATGACGGGAGACTTTGTTGTCCAAAACATTTCCATCCAAGGCCAGCTTGACATCTTAATGTTCACTGCCAACATTTGTTACAGTGAGTCGGGCATCCCTTTGGACGGAGACTTTTTGCTGTCCTCTCTGGAAAGCTCCTCCACTTTGTTAGAATTGAATGAAGAATGAGAGAAATAAAACATAACTATGTTAAGAAGAAGATAGCATGAAGACAAAGTATTGTGAGAGTCTTGAAATATTCAGATACACAAATTGTGTAAAAATGAATAATAATTACAGAGGAAACCGAGAGGGTCTTTTATACAGGCCAAGAAAGAACAAAAGTGAACTAGCTAAAAAAAATACTGGCGGTAGCTAACAAAACAGGAAAGAAGATTCAAAAACAAAAATAACTTTACAAGTTATCTAACATAAGCATAGAGTAAATCAAGGAGGATTGAGTGTGGGCACTGTCTTTCCAAATATGGCAGTTATGTTTCCAAGGTCCTGGACTGATTGTGCTGTAACAGAAGCATAAAGTAAATCAAGGAGGATTATCTACTAACTTGTCTTTCAATTTCCTTGAATCTTGAGACTCCCCCTCAAGGTGGACACACGGATTAAGTGTGTTCATCTTGGACATTAGAAAATGGAATGAAGCAGTAGGTAGAGCCTTCATTAGGATATCTGCAGTCTATAACTTTGAACTTACATGTACTGGTGTAATGATTCCAGCAAGCACTTTTTCTCTAATAAAATGACAGTCCAGCTCAATGTGTTTTGTTCTTTCATGGAACATTGAATTTTGGTGAGATGTAGGGCTGCCTGATTATCACAATATATGATAGCAGGTTTCGGATGGCTTGTGTTAAAATCCTACAGCAAGTTCATCAGCCATACAATCTCACAACTTGTGTTGGCCAATGCGCGGTATTCAGCTTCAGCAGAGGACCTAGATATGGTGGTTTGCTTCTTTGATTTTCAGCTAATCAAAGAATCTCCTAAGAATATGCAAAAACTAGTGGTAGATCTTCGGGTCTCAGGGCAAGCAGCCCAATCTGAGTTGCTAAATGCCCTGAGAAGCGGTGTGGACTTGGAAGAATATAGGAGATCTTGATCCTTTGAGATATCTCAAGACTCGATGTGCAGCTTGCTGATGGATCTGTGAAGGCCGATCCATAAATTGACTCAAGATGTTAATAGAATATGTGATGTCGGGTCTTGTAATGGATAAATAAATTAACCTTCCAACCAACCTCCAATAACTTGTAATGTCAATGAGAGGATCTGCTGTCAAATGAGAGTTTATGATTTAATTCTATTGGTGTGCTGATCGACTTGCATCCGAGCATACCAGCATCCTCTAAAATTTCAAGAGTATACTTCCTTTGATTCAAGTGAATTCCTTTTTCTGATCTTGCTATTTCTAAGCCAAGAAAATACTTTAAGATGCCAAGATCTTTGATTTTAAATTGGTTGTTCAGATATGTCTTGATCGAGTCAATTGTTTTGAGATCATTGCTTCCAATAAGAATGTCATCAACATACACTAATAATGCAATAAACTGTCCATCATGAATCTTTGTAAACAAAGAGTAATCTGACCTGTATTGTTGGAAACCAATTGCAATGAGTGAGCTGGAAAATTTTGAATGCCATTGTCTTGAGGCTTGCTTAAGGCCATAAAGTGATTTGTGCAGCCTACAAATTAAATTTTGATCTGTAATAGACTCCCCCTTAGGCTGAAATCCCAGAGGTAAATCCATGTAGATCTCCTCTTCTAAATACCCATGGAGTGTTGCCAAAGCAAGGATGATGCAAACAGTTGTGATCTTTGCAACTGGACTAAAAGTTTCATGGAAGTCGAATCCCTCTCTTTGAGTGTAGCCCTTGGCTACCAATCGGGCCTTGTGCCTTTCTAGAGAACCATTTGAGTGCAATTTGGCTTTGTAGACATATCTACACCCAATTGCTTTTTTTCCTTTTGGAAGAGTAGTGACTGTCCAAGTATTGTTGGCCTCCAAGGCATTCAACTCATCGGCCATGGCTTTGATCCAATGCAAAGAGAGGACAGCTTCTACATAGGTGGTAGGTCTCAGGTAGAAGAAATGGAGAGGGTATAAGCCTTGTGAGAATGAGAGAATTGAGTGTAGGAGAGGTAATGCTCAAGTGGATGAGCAGTAGGGTGATGAGGTGATGGTGAAGAGGTTGAGTTGCAGTGATAATGAGGGAGATATTTAGGTGGGTTTTTTATCCTATCCGATCTTCTTAGGGTTAAAGGGGATGGTGAATTTTGTGATAAGGGAGAAGGTGAGGATAAGGTGGTGGCTGGCAAAGGGGAAGAAGGGTCGGTTGGAGAAACTGAATCAGGGGAATGAGGTGAGAGTGGATCTCTTTCATTGAAAGAAGGAAGGGGAGACGAGGGAAGGGGGTTTTGAAAGTTTGCATTGGAAGGGAGGGAAGGTAGAATGGAGTTTGGAAATGAAGATGATGTAGAATTGTAGTGATGATACTGGAAAGGGAAGTGAGTTTCATGGAAAATGATGTCTCTTGAGATGCTATACTTATGACTGTCCAGATCATAAACCTTGTACCCCTTAACACCTGGTGGATATCCTATGAACACACACCTCCTAGCTCTTGGATCTAACTTAGTTCGGTTATGTTTGAGAGTGGAGATAAAACATAAGCAACCGAAGACTCTTAAATGTGAATATGAAGGAGGGGATGAAAAAAAAAGCTCATAAGATGACCGATTGTTGAGCACAGAAGTGGGGATCCTATTTATCAAGTGAACTGCCCTTAGAACAGCATCTCCCCAAAACTTGGTTGGGAGAGAGGCCTGGAACAATAAAGATCGAGTAGTGGAAATGAGGTGTTAATGCTTCCTTTCAACTACTCCATTTTGCTGAGGGGTATAAATGCATGTCTTTTGATGGAGGATTCCATGTTTATTATAGAATTCTTGCATTAAAAACTCTGCTCCATTATCAGATCTGATTTGTTTGACCTTGAGATTGTATTGAGTTTGTGTCATTTGGATGAAGGACTGCAAGAGGCTTCGAGTTTCAGATTTAAACTTCATCAAAAAAATCCATGTCATTTGACTATAGTCATCTATTATGGTGAGAAAATATTGATGTCCTTGAGGTGTGGCTTGTGAATATGGTCCCCAAATGTCACAATGGATTAACTCAAAAGGAGAATAAGTGGAAGAAACACTGCGAGGAAAAGGATTTCTTTTCTGTTTTGCAAAATGGCAAACATTACATTGATTGAAATCAATACATTTTACATCCGAGGCATGAGAAAAAATTAAATTTAATCTCTGATTTGATACATGCCCTAGTCTAAAATGCCATAAATGAAAATCTGGACTTGCTGAAACTTGTTGGACTCGAGATAAATGGTTGGGATCAGAATTAGTTGCTGCTGGACTTTGATTGACAAAAGGACTTCCAAGTGAGTTGGAATCAAGGAAGTAGAGTCCTTCTCGTACTCTAGCAATTCCAATCATCGTCCATATAGCTTGGTCCCGAATGAGACACTGTTTTTTAGAGAAAATAAGACACAGAGAAGAGTTTTGAGTTAACTTGCTGACCGAGAGAAGATTAAAAGTAAAAGATGGGATACATAGTACTCCATGGAGGGTTAAAGTGTTACTGATCTGGACAGTGCCTATGTGAGTGACTTGTGATTTTTCTCCATTTGGCATCTGTACATAGGCTTGAGAAGTGGGAGTGATGGAAGAGAGGAGAGTGGTGGAGCAAACCATGTGATCTGTGGCTCCAGTATCCACTATCCATGTGATGTGTTTTGGTTTGTGTGAAATGCAAGTGGTCATGGATGCAAAATGGTGGTCATGTTTGGAGGGAAATATAGGATTTTTGGAAGAGGATGAGTGATAAGTTATCATACTTGCCATATGGGAGCTATGAGTGGGAGGGCCAGGCTGTGAGGAAGTCTGTTGTGAGGCATTTTTTCCTTTACTCGAGTCCTCTATGCTGAGTTGTGATGACTGAGAGTTGGCCAAAAGCATGAGTTGCTGTATCTGAGCTTGACTCAAAGCTAGTTGAGCAGGTTCTGTTGCACTGCCATTAGAAGGTTGACTGGTTGTTTGATTTGCCGAGTGATTATATCCTTGTTTGGTCTTTGTAAACTTGAAATCAGGAGGGAATCCAATCAACCGGTAGCATTTATCTTTTGTGTGTCCAGTTTTTCCACAATTGTAACAAGTGAGGTCAGACTTATCTTTCTTCTTGGTCTGATTGTGAGATGCCACCAAAGCACAAGATTCTGCAGCAGGAAGAATGGCAACCCGAGCCTGCCTTTGTCTCTCCTCCTGAAGTACCAGTGAGAAAGCCTTGTCAAGTAGGGGCATGGGGCTCATGATGATGATTTGACCTCGAATGCCATCATGTCTCATTTAAGCCCATAAGGAACTTAAAGACATAGTCTGTTTGCTGCCTTTCTCCAACAGAACCAAGTGCATCACAAGTGCACAGGCCACATGAGCAGTTTGGTGATGGTCAATAGTTGTGTATCTCTTCCCATACTGCATTCAATTGAGTAAAATATTCATTTACTGACTGAGTTCCGTGTATGATGGTCCCAAGTTGATGCTGAAGTTGATAAATGCGAGCATTGTCAGGTTGTGCAAACCTGTCTTTGAGCTTGTCCCATACTTTATTTGCATCACCTATGAAGCAAACATTTGATGGTATCTCCTGGGAGATGGAGTGAAGTATCCAAGAGAGGATGATATTATTACATCTAACTCATGGTCCATAAAGATTGCTGGATGTAGCAGGTGTGGTGATGCTTCCATCGAGGAAGCCTAATTTATTCTTGATAGAGAGAGCCAGAGTGAAGGATCATCTCCATGATAGGTAGTTGGGGCCAGATAGAGATGGAATAATGACAACAATATTAATGCCATCAGAATGGTGAAGGAAATATGGGCTGTTGGGGTCTTCAGATGGTGAGAGATTTCTGGCTAAAGGATTCACGCTAGTTTCATCTGTAGACATGATGAAACTTGAATGAGAGTTGACAGTAGCGGAAGGAGATCAGAATGAAGAAGGTGAGCAGAAGAACAGGTCAAAGGTCCTGCTTTGATACCATGTTAGAATTGAATGAAGAATGAGAGAAATAAAACATAACTCTGTTAAGAAGAAGATAGCATGAAGACAAAGTATTGTGAGAGTCTTGATATATTCAGATACACTATTGTGTAAAAATGAATAATAATTACAGAGGAAACCGAGAGGGTCTTTTATACAGGCCAAGAAAGAACAAAAGTGAACTAGCTAAAAAAAATATTGGCGGTAGCTAACAAAACAGGAAAGAAGATTCAAAAACAAAAATAACTTTACAAGTTATCTAACAGAAGCATAGAGTGAATCAAGGAGGATTGAGTGTGGGAGCTATCTTTCCAAATATGGTAGTTATGTTTCCAAGGTCCTGGACTGATTGTGCTATAACAGAAGCATAGAGTAAATCAAGGAGGATTATCTGCTAACTTGTCTTTCAGTTTCCTTAAATCTTGAGACACTTTCACCATTTCGAGCACCCAAAACGTGTTCACGGCAATTGGCTATGACACCTATGCATTCCTTAATGGTGACCAGAACAATGGAAACTTCTCCATGGGTTGCATGACGATATGTACTCAAAATAAAAGCAATGTTTTGGATGGGACATGCTCTGGAATCGGTTGCTGCCAGGTAGATATCCCAGAAAGAGTAAGTAATTTTAGTTTGGAAGTACATAGCTTCAATAATCACACAAAAGTATGGAGCTTCAATCCATGCAGCTATGCCTTTGTGGTTAAAAAGGACAAGTTTAGTTTCTCTCCCGCTTATCTTTCCAGTCCCCAGTATAATGAAACCCTTACGATAGTTCTTGATTGGACAATTGGTGATAAAAGGTGTGAGAATCCTGTGAACAAGTCGGATTACATGTGGAGGGAATAACACATGTTAAAGTCCTGCAAACGGGTATGGGTATCGTTGCGACTGTTATGAGGGTTATGAGGAGAACCCCTACCTCCCTACTGGTTGCAAATGTATGTATAAGTACACGCAAACGTACATCTAAGAAGCTTCATAAAGAAAAAGAAAAAAAATTATTGTAGGATCCTTCAATATATAAAGATTTTGGAAGAACTTTCAATTATTCTATTACATATATTCTTTTGATCCCTTTTCAGGTCATTGACATGTTTTTTGTTTCCATTTTCTTGTACTTGGGCTTAATTCCATGTCAAACTGTTGGATCTGCAGATGTTAACGAGTGTCTGGATCCAAATCTCAATAATTGCACATCGCCAAAGAGATGCATTAACACAGAAGGGAATTATACATGTTCTTGCCCCAAGTGCATGGCACAGTGGAGACGGAAGAAAAGGTGGTGAAGGGTGCGCTTTGAATCTCGGACCAGTGTACAAGATCGCCATTGGCAATTATACTGCATGTTTGCTATATTAGGAGGTGTTGCATTAACATTTGAATTTGGAGTACTGATCTAAATTACGCTTTCTCATTCAGTTAAGTAGAACATGAAAAACAATGCCATTGACATATCTATATCTACCAAGTAAGGCAGCTAATCACCCTTACTAGAACAGATACCTTCCCCGTTCCCTGTTCCAAAATGGTTGGGGTTGCCACAATCTTTAGCCCACCTCCACACCCTCCTCTTGTCCGGCCATAGTAATTGTTTGGGCGGCTGGATTGCCCAACCTGTTCAATCACCACTTTTCTAAAGTTTTGAGTTGGTGAAAACACGTAAATTTAAATATATACATTGTATACATTATAACACTCTTTGACATGCATATAGGTCAAACTCTTATTTATAAATAAAATTCAATCTTGATACCATGTTAAATCAATATTAAGTTATCATAAAAGTTAATCAAGCCAATAGAAAGAACTAAATTTAAGTATTTTGATTAAAGAAATTATATTTGCCGTTATAAGGTATACAAGTACAACAAACTCATTTTATAAAAGGTAAATAAATCGTGGGCCAACATGAAAAAACTATATTTTTAATGATAGACTCAATTTATATATATTTTTTTTAAAAAGTAAATAAAATTTGAACATTTTAAACTTATATCTAGTATTGCCCGTTTATTATATATAATATCTTAACACAATCTACCAGCATGATCTAGAGCACAAGTCCACAACTGGAAAATCAAAGGACAAATCTAATTGTAAGTGATTATACGCAATAATACATGCACCCATTCAACTACAAGGGAAATCACCTTTCCCGGCGATTCATTTTTGCTGAGAGAACTAATAAAATCGCCGCCTATCACATTTCCCAACGATTTATAAATTGCTGGACGTTCGCCGGTATTAAAGCCTTACTTTTGATCTACTCCAACGGAAGCCAAAAATCGTCGAAAAATATTTTATTTACCGGCGATTTTTATTCGCCGCAATTGCAAGATACGATTCAGTTGTTAATCGTTGGAAAAAATTAATTCCAGCGATTTAATATTGTCGCTAAAAGAGGGAAAATCGCAGGAAATATAATTTCCCGACGATTTTTTGAAATCGCCGCATTTGACTAAATGGTTTTGAAATAACAATTGCGGCGATAAAAATGCACCGGTATAGATCAATACCAGCAATTTAAAAATCGCTGCAATTGAGCTATTCGTTTTGTGAACTCAGTTGCAGCGATCATAATATCGTTGGTAATTCATCAATTACGGCGAATTATAGTCGTCGTGAAAAATAAAATAAAAAAATCGCCGCTAATGCTACGATCTATTCCAACGGCTGAATTAAATCGCTGGGAAAACTTTTTCCGATGAATATTATTCGCCGTAAATAACCTAAAATGCCGATAAAAAGTATTTCCTGCGATATATGATCACCGGAAATAAATTTAGTGTACAAAAAAATATTTCTGGCGAATTTTAATCGCCAGAAATATATTTCACAAAATAATAAAAAAAAAATCCACAAAATATTTATAAGGAGCCTCTTGTAAAGCAAATACATGAATTTATTCTCCAAGGAAAAAATAATTTGATGTAGTGCAAAAATAAACCTGTATGGCACGTACAAAGAAGTGACCTAAATTAGAAACATTGCTTCTGCACCTACAGCAACACGGGAACTCATTCAATGACAAGAGCAAAAACTAAGTGAAACTAGCCCAACAATAAATGCATAATCATCAACTTGGCATGAAAGGAAAATCTAAGGAAATATAGAACATAATGCACAAAATCTCACAATATAAATCCCAAACTATTTAGGCAGCACATTCTGCTGCAATGAATCATATATAATATAAAAGCATATATCCTTCATTTGTTTCTTTGACTTCCACAACATGGGAATGAGATTTTCTTCAAGTTGGACTTCATCAAGTTTTATGAAGCTCACTACAAGTTGATATACTCTTCTACAAAATTAAAAAAGAAAAACTTTGTACTCGAACAAAATAAATGCTATAAAATGGTGTTAGTAAACTATAAAGTGTATAACCCATTTATGCAAAATAGCCCTCAAACACATGGTTCATCTCCTCTAATTTGCATACTGGTGATCTATTTCCTATCAATCTTCTTGCACTAAAACCTAAACTATGCAGATGATTGTTTCATCATTTCATAACTCATACCCAACTTACATGAATATTTTTCCAAGCATTAATTAGCATCCAGCACCATTCTGACCCAAGGGCTTAAGCACAGAATTATTATTCAATTTTATAACATATAGACTGATGCTTCTAGAAGATTTTATCCATATATATACATATATGGATACATCTATATATACATATATAGACTAGTTGGTGGCAAGAGCAACGTACATTGACATAAGCTACAATATCTATAGATACATATATTATATACATACATATCCCTAATTTCAAGATTTTTATGGGTTTTTATGTTTTTAAAAACCTTTCAAATATATAACTAATGCATGGCATGTAGCTTTATGATTAAGAGTTTTCACCTTAGCTAAAAAATATTCAGATCAAATCATAAACTTTTCATTGAAATCTGTGAACACAACCAATCTTTTGGAACGCACACAAGGATCAATATAACACTCATTCTAAGGGTACTGAATTAATTACATGAATGTAAAGAAAAATGTTTGGATATATAGTAAATTTTTGATGTGGCTCAACAAGATGGGAGCGAACCCCATCTGACCCAACAACCTTACCTATCCTCAAACATGTTTTTTTAAAGGGAATATTGACTGATTAAGAAAGATGATTAGTCATTCTTTGCCTGCTAATTAAAGAACAAGTTTTGGACTCATTTCTGTGAACTCAAATTTGTCTAGTTGTTCCATCTAAATGCAAAACTGTCCAGTTCTAGTATTAGCTAAAAAAACTGCCAAGTATTAGCTGCCATACATACCACATGCAAATACTAGCAATGTTTACCCAAAAATAAAAGATCATAGTTGCTGCCCAGCCACATGTATAAGACCAATTATATACTCAAACTCCAAACTGAACTTAACATCTATCAGGCCAAATGCAATATGTCCAGATAATTACAAAAACTTGAATCTTTTAGTATATTATACCTGCACAAGTACTTGAATCTTTTGAACCAATCTAGCTAGGTGTCTCTCATGTATACTACTTCTGTATGGGGGTTGCACCAATGCACTTATTAATAAAATCTTCTTACTTAAAAAATAAATAAAAGGAAACTTAGTAACAGAATGTGTTTAGAGAAGTTCTTTCTAGTGACTGACAGAGTGTCTTGAGGCTATTGGAAATTTGAGGGAAGTTGGACCAGGTTACCAACTGCCCTCAAATTCCAAACTTCCATGATGATTCTTCTTGTGTCAGTTAGATGGAAACTGAATAAACTTCACAATTCATACATTCACAAAAATGCAGCTAACTTAAAATCATGTAAAAAAAAAAAAAAAAAAAAACATAGCTCCTAACTTTCAAATGCACAAACTGATCATTCAACATATGATCCATTAAGATGCAGGATTCACCCCCCCTTAAGAAAATGATTTGATAGATGTCAATAGTGGGGACCCACATCGCTTACCCTTCTTCCTCTCCCCTCGAATAAATTGTTAAGATATGAAATGCCTCACATATCACGAAGGGTTCTTGCTAGTAAATAAGAAGCAAAGTATTTGTTCTCATAGATAGCCTTTCCATTTACCTCACATCATAATTTGCTTGTATCCATCATCAGTGCTTAGTGGTTATTAGGTGTATTCTGTGTGTACTTCATGTGTCCTTGGGCTATACCTTTTTCTATTAATAAAGTCTTACTTTTACTTATAAAAAAAAAGTTTTCCTCACATTACATATAAATTAGCATGCTATAGTTTTTAATAAAGGTTTAAAAGAACTTTAAAAACAATTTCTGAAAAGTAGAAGCACTTAAAAATACTAACATGCTTCCATACTTTTTAGTGAAAGAATCTTTAAGGATCGCAAATGGTCAATAGACAAGCTTAGAGGAATAAATATTAATGGAGAAACAATGTTGGCTAAGGAACTTATGCCAGAAATACATTTGTACAGCTCATGAGAAACGAGTAGAGCAAGGCACTTACGTTTGTACAGCTCATGAAGAGACCGATGGAAAGCAACTTGCATAAATCTAGTTGAATGACCTATGATCCTACACACTTAACAGAGACACAATTACATTCCTATATCAAACAACTATACCCAAGCTATATAATATATGAGAGACCCTTATATATAATATATGTATATATAACTGTAAGATATAATTAAATCTACCAATAAAGTCATCACCTGAGGCTTAGTTTGGCAAAAGAGTAGTTACTGTAAGAAACAATACTATGTCAGCAAGATGATGCTCCAATTTCTTCCATTGTTCTTAAATATCAGAATTCATTAGTATCTTGGAGGGTTTTTGTACATAGGACAACAATTTAAATTACAAGAACTATCAACCCAATAAACTAGAAAGTATATAGAAGACCATATACAAGTAGCAGCTTAAGATTGAAGTTAGTGTAAGTTGGATGCAGCTATAATTGAAAAGAAAATAGAAAAATTAAGCAAACAGAACAAGGACTGAGATTCAGTTCTAATACATCACAATAATGACAGATGTGAATCATGTAGACATATGTGAATCTGCGTTGGCAATAAATGAACTTAACTAACTTGGATAGTTGCATCTAAGCATGACCATGGGTTTAGCATCAAAATCACTGTTAGTCTGCAAGAAACTTAACCATTTGAAGTATGGATAATCAACTTCCTACTTCATTTTCATTGGATAACCATCAGAAAACAAATATCCTCACCAATACTTAAGTGCCTCGAGAATATATTTGATCATTTTCTATTCAGATCTAGTAGAGCAGAGCAAATGCTTGCACTCGCAGAATATAGCCCAAAAGCAAAGCTAGCAAATAATTGTATGTACAAACCTATGAGGCAATATTGTTCCAAGAACACCATAATGGCTTCTTTTTTCTAGATAAAGCTGTATGCATAAGGAAAATGCAGGGAATGACATGTTGATTACATCATACAAAGGTTTGAAAAAACTCTCTTTTTTTTTTTTCATTTTTTTCCCCACCACCTTAAATGTGAGATAAAATCTTGTTTATAATATTTGCCATTTTTAGAGAGTTAGTGAAGATACATTAGTTGTCTTGGATTTCCAAGAATTTTTTTTTTTCTAACCCATTAAATAATGTTCAAATATGCTCACATAAAATTCTAAAAACCATCCATTTTTACTTTCTTATTTGACAAAAAGGGGGATGGCATGCATTATTAATGGTCCATTTAACACCACTGCAAAAAGGACAACTTGTAACTGAAAGGGAAAAGTACATGACTTTACACCTTTGTGTGCTTGAAGAAAGCATATGTACAAAAAACAATTGATTCTAGGTCATCTCTCTGCCGATGGTTCATGATGCTAGGTTCTGAGCTAGTCATATGACCTATTGTGTTTTTTTATTTGGATGTGAGGGCATGCAATGATCCATTTAGTATTGCAGCTACCTAGCTAGCTAGGCTTTGAACAAACCCATAAACTTCGCCCAATCTACTACTCTGCTTTTAAGGTAAGCAATCTAGAATGTTTATCATGCTAGGCAAAAGCTCTACTTTCAGAAGCAAAAAAAGAAACAAATCAAGCTCTCTGCTTTCTACTTCCTGATCATGTCCAATATACAAATTCAACCAACATCACAGTAAAACAAATTCCAAATGCCCTTACCTATTTTTCCAAACTCACGGCAGGATGTGCTGGTGCTGCTGCGATAGACTGTTGCTGCTATGGGCTACTGCTGTGATGAAACCCAATTTCAAAGTGAAATGGGATGATTTTATTTCCAAGCAAGAAACAGAGCCTAACTAATAATAAAAATGAGTTTTCTGATCCATACAATCAATCTAAGGTTTATGAAAAATTAATCATAAACCAATTAGAGAATCCGAACAAAAAAAAAAAAAAGTAAAAACACACAAAGGGGGTCACGATTTGGTCAGATTAGATGGGTAGGTGAGGATGAGGGACCTTGAGTTGGGCCTCGGCTACATTAAGGCGCCTCCATCTCTGAGCTGCTTCAATGGCTACTCTTTGTCTGCCTTGAGTGGTGCTGCATCGACAAGGAACGACCTATACGGCTTTTGTGCGAAGGAAACAGACACTCTAGGGCAGAAAAATGGGAGCAGATGGCTTGAGTGGCTTTTGTGCGAAGGAAACGGGCGAAGCTCCCATTTTGGGCTACAAACAATGGCCACTGATGAGGGGGTGGGTATCACAGCGAGATAAGAGGGTGGGTATCACAGCGATCGTACGAACTCGAGGATGGGGAAGAACAAAGTAAAAAAGAAAAAGAAAAAAAAGAGGGAATGTGTTTACGTTTCGGGAGGAAAATTAAACAATCCGTAAGTTAAGGCGCCCTAGAGATGAATTGCAGCGATTTTTTAACTTTTCAGCAAAATAAATCGCCGCAATATCTACCAAAATTGCTGCAATTGAGATGCACAGCGATCTACTCCTAGTAAATCGAAAGGCGTTGTTTACTCTATGTGATGAAAAATAAAATTACCGCTAAAAAGACCAATTGCAGCGATTTTTTTTGCAACTGATAAAAAATTGTCGCAATTGACCATTTTTCTCGTAGTGATATGATTGGTCAAAAAGTATATTTTATTGAAAACAGTGCTAATTTGAATTTAGATTATGAAGACAACAACATTAGTACGCAGATTGATACGCAAACTTGTTTGTACATAGCAAAACTTTTTAATTATTAATTTGCTCCGTTTCATTTTATACCTTCCATTGAAATCTCTTTTTTTTAAAGGACCTACCATTTAAATCAAACATTAATAATGTAACACATCTAATTAACAGTAAGGTCATGTCTTCACAAAAAAAATGTAAATTAATTAAAAAATATGGGTAGACGTTTAAAAGATTTTCAAAGTGTTTGGAGTTCTTTACCAAAATATTAATTGTATTAATTGACGTCGTTTATAGATATTTCCATCACTGTATTAATTAACACCATTTACATCCTGCATAATGCATATATATATATATATATATATATCGAAATTACACGAGCTGGTAGATCAGTAATCTAAACAAGGTAATTAATGTGTAATCAATATTGGATGATTGCTGGGGAGTCTCATCCACTCCAAGGGTGTAGTATCTGGCGTGCTTTATATATATATATATATATATATATATATATATATATATGTATTTATATATAGTATGCGTGTTCCTGGCTACCGTTCTTGGTAAATGAAAAAAATAATAATAATGTTACCTGTTAATTGCTTAAATATCACGCAATGGTTAAAAAAATATATATATTATTAAAAAAATATTATTTTATATAAATACTATATTTTTTTTATTTTTTTAACAGCGATGTTATTCTGCCTCTCATATTTGTCCGCTGCAAATTTATACTAAGTCTAAATCAGGTTTTCATTTTTTAAAATTTTTTTATTCTTATTTTTTTTATCATTTTAAATTTTTTTTTAATGCAATTAGAAAATATCGTGAATATATCTTTATACGAAGAAAAAATCTACACAATCTTTTACTATTTATATAACTTCTATACACTAAATTTTTTTAATTTTTTTTATAAAATATTTAATATATAAATAATTAATAGAATAATTGAACTAGTTTAAAAAAAATAAATTTAAAAAAAATTTAAAATTTAAAAAATTATAATGTGTAAAAGTTGAAGAGGTTGTCTATCATTGTTACACGAAATATACATCATTACTCCGAACAAATAAGCTCTGCAATACTGACAGAAAAGTATCGTGAATATATCCACAAGAACCTTTCAAAACTTATAGTCAGAGTCTATTATTAATGAAAATAATTGCATTACAACATGTGACATGCATCTTGAATAATTTACTGCAGGCAGGCCAGTACTGGGAATTTTGTTGGTAGAATATTCTTTTATTTGGATAGCTGCGCAAATCTACGTTGAAGATTAAAGTTGTATTTTGTTCTTAAATTAAATTAAATTTATTTAAAATTAATTATTAATACGATTCACTTTTTTTTTTAATTTTTAATAAAAATGTTAAATTTATTTTAACTTACTTCTTACACTTCAACTTAAAAAGTTAAAATTATTTCAATTTAAAAAAGTTAAAACTCATTTTAATAAGACTTATAAAATATTATTATTCACAACTCATCTCAACATCCAAACATATCCTAAGTCAAAGTCACTAAGGCGGGAGGTTTCATAGCTATTTTCATATCCCGATTACATGTTTCTAAACTCTTAAATTTTAAGAAATATGAGTTTTATCTGCACTTTGGAGGATTCTTCATCGTACTACATTTCCCCCGAAATTAGTTGGACTCTACATGGAATATTTGTAGAAACTTTTTAAGAAAATTCGCGTTTAGATATTGAATTGAGTTAAGTTGAATTGAGAGTTATAAGTTGAATAAAATAATACTAAAATATTATTTTTTAATATTATTATTATTTTGAGATTTGAAAAGGTTGAATTATTTATTATATTTTGTGTGAAAATTTAAAAAAATTGTAATGATGATATGAGATAAGTTGAAATGAGTTTAGGATCCAAACTAGCCCAAGTCCGATTTTGCTGTGAACATCATAGAAATTCTCTCATTTCTAAGCAATGTAGAATCTCAACACCACATATATACCCTTATGAAATGGGGTATCACAATCTCTACTCTTAAATTTACAATGTCCTCGTTGGGCCAGTCCATCATAGGTGACATGGTTTAAATCTCACACTTCTAGTAGGGATAGACTGATACCATTTGTGTCACATCTAACCAAAAAGACTAATCAATGATACAATGATCGCCATTAAATGGAATCATTACAAAAGCAAGAATTTTTTATTTTTAAATAATGTGAGATCTCGTACGCTAATTACTCTTATTACATGGGATATCATAGTTTGTCCTCTGTCCCCTTTGTCAATACCGCCATCATGACCAGCGGAGATAACGGCACCACACTCATAGCTGCCCCAAACCATTTATTAGACGAGTTGGATTATTGGATAGTTCTTAATAGGTTACAGGCCCAAAATCTTATTTTGGTTGATTAATAGTTTTTGCTAGGCCAATTAATTGGATTGAATTATGAACCAACTGGAACCCTTATTAATTGGTATTAGGCCCAAGAATTTGTTTAAAATCCCAAACCATTTATTAGACGAGATGAATTATTTTTCAATTTAAGATCGGTCTTGCTAAGTGACTTAGCCAATGAAATTATTGGCAAGCCTTAGATTTTAGTTAGACCCATCAGAGCGGCCCAATACTTTTTGTTAAGCCCAAAGTGACTCTAAAAGGTCCACACATAGGCCTATGGACTAACCAAGGAACCCATGTGGAAGGCCCAAGAATTGAGCCCAAATATCTTAAATGGATCCTACTCGTTTACCCCAATGCACAGACCCGTTTGCCAAGAACCACGACCGAGTTGCAAAGAAAAGTCTACCCGACTACTATATATACCCACACGGTGAGCCCCATGCACCTGAAACGCATCTTCATCACGAAACTAGGGTTGTAACACCGTAGCCTCAAGTCATGACCTGAGCACCTCCATGCCCTTAGCCTCCATACATCGCACAACACCACCATCATATTAGGCAAGCATCCATGCTGCCAACACCTACGCCACACTCAAAACAGGCATACACATCAGAGTTTTGAATACCGTACCGGACGCCGTACCGATCAAGGTACTAGAACAAAATATTTCAGTACCGGTACCGTTTCGGAATAGTTGATATATGAATAAATTATATATAAATACATATATATATTATAAATAGGCTAGGCTGAATTGGGGGTCAAAAAATGAGATTGTAGTTTGAAAAAATGAAAAAAAAAATTAAAGATCGAAATATCGGCCGGTACACGTCAGAATATAGGCCGGTACGGCCGGTATTTGGGCCGGTACAAAATATATGCAATACTTGTACCGGACTAGTGACCTGTACAACATATTTCGACCGTATCGGCCAAAATGAGATTGTAGTTTGAAAAAATAAAAATAAAAATTAAAGGTCGAAATATCGGCCGGTACGGGCCGAAATACAGGCCGGTACACGTCAAAATATAGGCCGATACAGCCGGTATTTGGGCCGGTACAAAATATATGCAATACCTATACCGGACCAGTGACCGGTATGGCATATTTCGACCATACTGGCCAGTACGGTACAGTATTTAAAACAGTGATACATAGACAACCTCTATCCACCTTAGGCAACCCTCTTCCCCCAGAAGGCACCGTATGCTCCTCACTATTTATGTACCACCAAGCTCTCCTCCATTGGCCTCTCACCCTCCCCATGACCACCTCAATGTCATGTACAACCTCAGTTTCTACAACCCATGACACCAACCCCTTCACTTCGACTCCCTCATGGTCATGGCAACACCCTCGGTTGCACCACCATGGCACCATTAACCCTTGACATAGTCCAATGCAGAAAGAATAGCCGCTGTGACCCAAGCCACCACTGCACATCCAAACAACCCCTATTTTAGCAGCTTGAAAATAGAGCATCCTAAACTATTATAACTAAGTGTCGGGTGGCATAAGTGAATTTGGATGATTTTAGAGCATATTTAGTAGTGTTGAGTTTAATTTCTTTGGAATAATTTTTGAGGTATTTGATTTTGGAGGATTATTATAACTAAGTTTTACTTTTTATGGGTTTCAGGTTAAAAGGGTTAACGCCCGGATACGTATGGTGGCTATTTGATTGCTTAGAGCATCCTCATTGGATTCCCCATAAATTTTTCTATAATTGAACTAAAAAGTACATTCTCTAAAATTTTTTCCTAAATTTTACTCATCTTTCAAAAACTTTCTACATCTCATTCCTCATCCCTATCTCTATTATATTAAATAATATTTCTCTATTCTTTTTTTATTATTTTTTCCTCTCACTTCCATTTTCAATCTTAACTACTAACTCTTTTGTCCTATTAACTTTATTTCAAATATCACATTCTACTAAATACTTATATGATTTTGACTATCGAATACAGTATTATTTTTCAAACCGAAATCCGTATTATAAAAATATTAATTTTTTTTTAATATGTGCATTTTCTAACGGTAACATTTTGAACTCCTACCTCCAACGGTAACATTTTGAACTCCTGCCTCCAACGGTAATATTTTTTTTCTTTTCTCCAACGGTAACTTTTTTTGTCTTCTCTCAAACGGTAACATTTTTTGTCTTATGTGTAACGGTAACTTTTTCTTCTATAAATGCGCATTCTGCTTGCATTCACATTCTCACAAACTCAAGTCTCATTTGATCTAAAGAACCGAAATTCAATAGTCTCCCCTGATATCTCACTCCCTTCATAAAATGGCTCGTACCTTCTTTCGCAAATTGCTCACATACTTATCCTCTGAAGATGAGTTGGATGTTGTTCTTGATGACGATGCCAATGGACAGTCATCAAGGCATCGTGGCAATCGTCAACGTCGTAAGTTCATTTGGCATGATCATATTTAAGGGCACGAGCGTCTATTTTGCGGTTATTTTACAGAAAATCTAGTATATCCCTTGAATCTATTTCGAATAAGATTTCGGATGAGTTGCCCCATATTTCTGCGTATTCAGACAAATCAATGGCAACACAAGGTCAAAATAAGAACTAGTTTCCTCAAACAAAATCCAAAATGAGAACGACTAAACGAGAGTGACAAAAAAAAAAATTGAACCAATCTGAAAGCAAAGAAATATTCTCGGCAGCTAAACAGCGAAGAGATCGCCGACGCAGAGCACCAAATTGTAGGCTCTCCATCGCATACTTACCTTGATCATGGCCTCGGAAGGAAGAAAAATGGGAAGAGAGAAACAGAGAATGAGAGAGGTATGAAGTGAGAAAATTTTTTCGAAAATGAGGGAGAGGGGCTGCGAAATTTGGTGTTGCAAAATCAAAGTCACAAAATTTTGAAGAAACCGAAATCAAAACATACAAAATTTGGCAATGGAAAGGGGCTGCGATCGTTGGTGTTTTGAGGGAGGAGTCAACGCCGATAGAGAAGAAGACGTGGGACGGAAAGCCTCTGCAATGCGATGGGGATCTACACTCGTTCCCCATATATGGGGAACAACTGTAGATCTCGTGAACTTAAACCGCAAAATGGGGAATCCAATGGGGAGTGGTATTTCTCCAAAACCCTAAATTTATCCCCAAATTATAGGGATAGATCCTATATGGGGAATTCCAGGTCTACAACACTTGCGCCATCACAGACATCACAGGCAAGTAAATCGAGCAAGACCCCATAACAAACTCTACACAGCCAGTTGTTGCCCCTGCTACGGATCCTGCCTGCATGAGCCACACTGCTACTGCTATGTACTACCTCTGCTGCACTACATTCTGCAGCTTGTAACAAAATACCGTTAGAATATTCATGTAATAATTATTCTTAGCAAGCTACTATATAAAGGCCTTTGCCTCTGTAAATCAATTCAAGGAGAAGAAAACTTTTCACAACTTTTTCTAGTTTTAACATGGTACCAGAGCTAATATAGGACAAAGGTCCATGGCGCCTTCTTCTTCCACCCAACCCATTCTCAATTTATCTCATACCATCTCCGTCAAACTCACCCCCGAAAATTATCCTCTTTGGAAAATTCAACTTGTCCCCTATCTTCGTGGCCAACGCCTCTACAAATATGTAGATGGCTCTTGCCTTACTCCCAAACACTTTCTTGAAAAAAAATCTCCAAATCCCAACTTTGAACATTGGCTACAACAGGACCAATTGGTTATGTCTGCCATCATATCTTCTCTTTCAGAACCTTTAATGGCTGAAGTTGTTGGCTGCAACTCTACTCATGCAGTTTGGACCTCTCTCAAATCCTCCTATGCTTCTGTTTCTCAAGCTCGCTTAATGCAAACCTAGCTTCAACTTGCATACTAAAGAAAGGCGCTGACTCGATCTCGATTTATTACCGCCGTGCAAAATCGCTAGCTGACATCATGGCTACTGCTGGGTGAGCTCTTCCTCCAGCAGAATTTGTTCCATACTTACTTGCTGGCTTAGGACCTGATTATGATGGCTTGGTCACCTCTGTTGCAACTCGGCTAGATCCTATTTCTCCCAAAGAACTTCTTGTCCATTTACTTGCTCATGAAGCCAGAATGCTTCATCATACTGAAACCAACTTCTTCCCTTCAAATGTCTCAGCTAATTTTTCAGCAAAATCCAACGCTCCTCAACATGGTCGTGGCCCTTTCCGTGGTCGAAATTCCTTTCGTGGCCGCAACGATGGGGGCCGTTTCAGTTCTAATCATGGTCATGGAAATTTTTCAGGTAACCATGGAACCAACTTTGTTTCTCAAACTGATCCTCCATTAATTTGTCAGGTCTGCAATCGATGTGGTCACTCAGCCCTCACCTGTGTGTATTGCTTCAATCAAGCTTACACTACAACCCCATCTATGACTGCGAACTGTTTCAACTTTTCTTCAGCTCCAAGTTGGTATCTGGACATAGTTGTTACTCATCATATTACTAATGATCTTGCAAACATGAATTTACAAGCTGTCGAATACCATGGGGAGGAGCAATTGTGTGTTGGTGATGGAACTGTTGTGGCGTCCTCGACCTCCACGTGTTATTTTTGTGGAGTTCGTGACATCGGGATGATGACCACAAGGATCATGCACCTCAACGGCCAATGCTCAGAGTGTGTACAACATGCAATAAGTGTACAAAATAATATTCGCAGCAGAGAAATAAAAAGGTATTTCTTTATTAAGTACCAGAATTGTTCAAAAACTATAAAATAACTTTACAAGAATTATACAGTCATCCGACAGATAAATTAAAGACAGTAAATAACATAAGGGAAACAAATCCCATAACGCTGAACAATATCTTAGCAACTCAAACCTCCGGCAGAGCTGATCCATCAGGTTCATACTTGGGCTCTACGTCAAACTCTACAGCACCATAAGACGAAACCGTAGGGTAAAACATTACAATGAGATTATGACATCTCAGCAAGTTATTAACTAAAATATCATCTAAGCTATTTATAGCACATTAATGTAATCATGCGTCCCATACGGACAAATATTGCAGAAAACAAAATCCACATTCTTTTTCCAAAAATACCCTTTTAACAACTCACGCCAAAAATCTCATTTTGGTCCAATCATAACCATTATTTTATTATGCATGCACCACAGTCTCCCCTATAGACCTTCCGCACGCTTTGGCTCTCATCGTCATTCCACGGCTAATGTCCGTGCATGAGACTTTGTAATGAGCGATGCCCAGTTTCGCACCCAGCGCGTACATGGCCAAGCATCATCTAACCTCGCCAGCCAAAAGGTCACGGAATCGGTATGAAAGCGTTACCGTCTCGTCCGTTCCCATCATTGCCCTGCGACAACTCAGGGGACGTCACGTCAGTCTGTTACACTCCCGAGTGACCAGAGGAGCTCCACCGAGATAATGCCCCATCTCAGCTTGGGGTCGTGATACACATGCACCCACATATTCAATCACAATTCCAAATAGACAACGTGACATCCCCTAAGGGATTTCACACCAAAACGGCGCCGTTGCATAAAGGGGAGGGGTTGGGTCTTAAACCGCACGAGCTAGGCTCAAATGCTACACGGGCTGGGCCCTACAATGCACATGGATAGGATTTAAAACACACGGGCTGGGTTGGGTCAATGCACACGGGTTGGGCTTTAATAAAACACACACACACACAGCTCAATTAAAATAAATTACCACAACTACACACAAGCCCAACCAACAATTAAAAATAAAATAATAACATAAATAAATTAAAATAACAAATAACATAATTAAATAAATACTAGGGAATTAAAACACATAAAAATTAGGAATCTCACAACTGCCATCCCTATCTCACATACCGGTTATGCCTCTCTCTTTTCACCAACTTCTACATTTTATCTCAAACAATTGTTATGCATCCATTCTTTTCAAAAAAATCTCATCTCCGCCCAAAAGTTTTGTGTGGATAACAATGCATTTTTTTTAATTTTGTTCTGACTCTTTTTGCATAAAGGATAGCATCTCGGGGAAGCTTCTACTTCGCGGGAGCACGCGTAATGGTCTCTACCAGTTCACACCATCCTCAGTCCCTTCTGCTACACTGACCACCGCCACTTCCTCAGTTCCGCAATGGCATTCCCGTCTCGTCCATCCATCCTTCAAGCTAGTCTATTCCATTTTACAACAACACAATCTACAATATGATCCCTCTCAGTCATCTACCTTTTGCAACACTTGTGCCCAAGCTAAGTCACATAGGCAACCAGCTCACAAAAGACCTCATAAATCTGTTGCCCCTTTTGATTTAATTTTTTCTGATCTTTGGGGACCATCTCCTCATGTATCAAATGATGGTTATCAATATTACATTTCCTTTGTCGATGATTTTTCTAGATTTACATGGCTATTCCCTTTAAAATCCAAATCTCAAGCATTTGATATTTTTCTTAAGTTCAAAGCCCATATTGAAATTCAGTTTAATTCAAAGATTAAGAAATTTCAATCTGATTGGGGAGGCGAGTTCCGCCCATTTTCAAATTACCTTGCTACTAATGGCATTCTCCATCGTATTACATGTCCTCATACTCACACTCAAAATGGAATCATAGAGAGAAAACATCGCCATATCGTCGACACGGGCCTAGCACTCCTTTCTCACGCATCAGTCCCTTTGAAATTCTGGTCTTACAAGTTCCTTCATGCAGTTTATCTCATCAACATGTTACCCTCACCATCACTTAATCACTCATTACCTTTCCTCCTTCTTCATAACAAACACCTAGACTATAGCTCTTTACGCACATTTGATTCTGAGTGTTGGCCATTGACCACTCCCTACAATCACAGAAAGTTTGCTAACCATGCCATTTCCAGTACTTTTTTGGGTCTTAGTCCTCTCCATAGAGGTTACATCTGCTATCACATTCCAACAGCACGCATATATATTTCCAAAGACGCTCTTTTCAATGAAACATCTTTCCCTTTTGCAAATATTTCATCACAAAAAATCCCCAATCAACCAACCCACACAGCCTTACCTCACTTCACTCAAATCACACACTTAAATCACTTAGAAACACTACCCTCAATACTGGGTCCTCCCCCTTAATCCCCGTCTAGTTCCCCTGTTTTATCATCAAACACGCACAGCTCCCCTCCTATGGTTGCTCCGCAACCTGTGCATTCTATGGAGACACGATCAAGGACCTCTTCAAGTAGTCCTCAACAGTTCGACGATGGGACCATACGTTGGCCACCACCCCGTGCACTTCTCACTACTCAAGTCGATATACCCGAAGCTCCTTAATGTCTGACAATTGCACAACAATATCCCGAATGGCGTGAAGCCATGTCTAAAGAATTTAATGCTCTATTTGCTAACAATACTTGGACCTTGGTTTCAGCTTCTCATGCACCTAACACATTGGCTTGTAAGTGGGTCTTCTGGACCAAACGTTTCGCCGATGGCTCAATCGAGAGTCGAAAGGCTCGGCTAGTGGCAAAAAGGATTCCTCCAGCAATCCGGAATGACTTCGATGAAACTTTTAGCCCTATTGTAAAGGCTACCACAGTGCACCTTATTCTTGCAATGGATGTCTCTCATGGTTGGGTTACATGACAATATGACGTTGCAAATGCATTTTTACACGGCCCCTTACAAGAAAAAGTATACATGTCCCAACCTCCTGATTTCTCACATCCATAGCTTCCCTCACATGTCTGCAGGTTGAACAAAGCCATATATGAGCTACGTCAATCTCCTCATGTGTGGTACTCGCGCGCCTCAGTAGCAAATTAACTGATCTTGGCTTCACCATCTCAACAGCTGACCCTTCTCTTTTTCTGTATTACACTGGCAGCATCACCATTTTCATTTTATTTTATGTTGATGATTTACTAATTACTGGTTCATCGCAACAAGCCATTGAGGAACTTATCTCAGCTCTTCGAGAAGACTTTCCTATAATTGATCTCGGCAAATTGAAATATTTTTTGGGGGTCGAAGCTACCTACAATTCTGCTGGTTTGCTACTTATACAGCAAAAATACATCATCGATCTTCTTAACAAAACCAACATGATGCTTGCAAAACCTATCAAGTCCCCAATGGCCACATCAGAAAAACTTAGTGCTTTTAATGGAAGCTTGTTTGAGGATCCAACACTATACCGTAGTGTTGTTGGCTCTTTGCAGTATCTCTATTTCACTAGGCCCGACCTTGCATTTGCTGTGAGCAAGGTGTGTCAGTTTAGGCATGCACCGAGAGTACCCCATTGGCAAGCCATCAAGCGTATCATTCGCTACCTCAAACACACATCTCATATTGGTCTACAATTCTCTCCGTGTTTGACTCCCAACCTTATTGCTTTTTCTGACGCCGACTGGGCTGGTTGCCCAGGTGACATAAGATCAACCAGTGGCTATTGCATTTTCCTTGGTTCCAACTTAATTTTCTGGTCTTCAAAGAAGCAACCTACAATAGCTAGATCATCAATGGAAGCCGAATTCAAAGCCATTGCTAATGCTACAGCCGAAGTAATTTGGATGCAACAACTCTGCCGAGACCTTGGTATTACACTCAACCGTGCACCCATTCTCTACTGTGATAACATTGGTGCAACATACTTGTCTTCAAATCCTGTTTTCCATGCTAGAACCAAGCATGTTGAAATCGATTTTCACTTTGTGCGTGATCGGGTTCTTAATAAATCTTTAACTGTCTCCTTCATTTCTGGAAAAGATCAGCTCGCTGACATCTTGACTAAACCCCTCTCAGCAGCTCGCTTCACTCAATTATCTTCAAGTCTTCCCCTCCAATCCTTATCGCTTGACTTGAGGGAGGATGTTAAGGAAAATTTCACATCACAGACAGCACAGGCAAGTAAATCGAGCAAGACCCCATAACAAACTCTGCGCAACCAGCTGCTACCCCTACTACGGATCCTGCCTCCATGAGCCACACTGCTACCCTGCTACTGCTATGTGGTGCCTTTACTGCACTACATTCTGTAACTTGTAACAAAATATCATTAGAATATTCCTGTAATAATTATTCTTAGCAAGCTACTATATAAAGGCCTTTGCCTCTGTAAATCAATTCAAGGAGAAGAAAACTTTTCACAACTTTTCTAGTTTTAACAACTTTAGACAATACAGGCACGTCCTCGTTGAATTTGGATCTTATCCCGAAATTTGGACTTCTTGATTGCTACAAACTCTATTATCGGATAACCCTTTATAACAAGTATCAAATCCTCCTTGGCCAATGATTAGATTTTGAATATCATAATTGTTGGTAGCCCTTTTCAGCTCTTCGATCTGCGCTAAAGATCTTGGCTGTTTCATCAACCGAATTAATTTCTTGTATTTGGTAACCATTTTGACGAAAGAAACTTACTAAAGCTTGATTAGCTTTCTTTGCTTCATAATCAAATACATCCAGGCGCTAGAGACCATCAGAACTACAAAGCAGCCTGCAACACCAGCTGCATTGGAAACAAAAGAGTTTATTATAAATGGATCTCAAGCCAATTTTCTTGGATGACAGAAGAGGTAGAGGTGGCCTCATAGCTTTACCCCTATATATGGCAATCAAGTTGAATGGATTTCAATGATTCATTTTTTAAGACTTACGGCAGGACAGATCATGACTACATGAGTTAAAAACTAAATTAAATATATAATTTCAATTTCAAAACGTCTAAAATAATTAGGTTAACTTTTCAATTTCAAAATGAGTAATTCTATTAAAAGAGTGCGTAAATGCTGCGTAATCGTTTTGAAAAGTGTATAATTTATTATTAAAAAATTAATTTTTTTTATTTAAATCTCATGTTTTATTCACTTGTTTTAAAATAATTACGCGATAGTTACAAAATTCACGATTGTAAATATATTTTTTCTTTCAAAATTTAAGTTGTAATGTATAATCTGTGTCAGTATTAGGTATTAAATTTGACAGATTCTTGGTCACCAGCATGAGGACAATTCTTTGATGAATAGTACTGATCTTATCTCCTAATTTATATATATTAATATTTATAGAGTTTTTTTATTTTTACACACTTTACGATTATATGTAGAATTACTTTAAAAAAAAATTAAAAATATAAACATAAGTTGGTAGGGAAAGTCTAGAATTTTAGTTTTCTTTTTTTGTATTTTCAGAGTCTATTATATTTTGAATATATGCTTTTTAAATTATTTTAATGACCACATCAAAGAATTAAAATGATAGTTCAAATTAAAAGACATACCAGCATTACTCTTCTTTTATTGAAAAACGATATTTAGCACCGATATATATGACAACTATATTTGAAAATCATCAATAAAAATAAATCTTTTGTAAATATTTATCAAAACTCTGAATTTTTTAAATGAAAAATATAATTAATTTTATTAGAAATTTTAAAAATTAAATTAATATATATTTTATTGATATTTTTTAAATATGATTGTTAAATGGTGTGTTCCTAACCTGACTCTTGAACATGATCGACGTACCGGACATGGATATTATCCATGATCGATAACTATGACGAATGATGAGGTAGCATTAATATTCACGATCATTCCGAAAACACTCTCTTTTTTTATAAACAATTCCATTCTATTAAATCAACGGGATACAATAAGGGAGAATCCCAAACCTAACAATATGATCATAGATAGAAAGAGTACCTTTTACTAACAAGTAAGTCATAATATTATCATTTCTCTTAACATAAAAAACCTCTCACTTGACAAAAAATTTAAAAAGATATTTTATCTCACATACAAATATGCTTGCACTGTTACAGCCCTCTATCTCCCTTTTTAGAATATTAATAACTTGTAGAGAATTCCTATTCCAAAAACATTCTCAACCAATAGATCCCAATAGGATAAATTAATATACATGCTAAAAACTTTTTTTAAGCATAATTTTTTGACACGGTACCCGATACACCATTAAAATGGATCCCACGCAAACAAAAAAGATTTATGTTTTATATAATTATTTTTACGTATTCTTCACGCACTCTATTAATATAATTGATTAAAATAATTATTTTATATAAAAAAAAATAACGCAACCAATCATATTGATAAAATGTGCAAAATACAGATTGCACATAAAATTTTTAAATAAAAAATATTAGCGTTATAATACCTTTTATATATATATATATATATATATATATATATATATAGTTACCAACAACGTCTCCTTTGTGCCACAATATTTCCATCTCATATCAAATGATAATTGTAACACTCCAATAAAAAGAGAAAGCCACCGGTCAGTGGTAATATCAAAATTCTATTGGCCGGAATATTTTAAATAGTAAGAACTTCTCTTTATCAAGTAATGTAAGATCTCATATACAACTTATTCTTATCACTTATTAAAATGGGATATCACAAAAATATTACATTGATTGTTTGCATATTACATCTTTTTCTGCTGTAACTATTGCTTTCAATTTTCATCCAATTTCATGGTATTCATAATAAATCTGATCTCGCAGCAATCAAACATGTCAGTTTATCAAAACTATTATCTAGGACTGATTCAAATGAGTGGGCAAAGTTGTCCGAAAATTTCAGACATCCAGCAAATTCATCGGCTAGGTTAGTGACAATAGTACAGAAATAGAATCTAGACAAGAACATCTACAGCAGAGAAATCAGACAACTACTAATCTCCTGTCCTCTTCCTCTCCTTTTCTTTTCTTCTCCTCCCCCTTCTTCCTTCTTGTTCTTGTTCTTCTTCTCGTCCCTTCTACTTCTGCTGCTTGTGCTTCTGCTCTGGCTTTTTCTCCTCGCAATATCCTCTCCTCTTCTTCTCCCTTTTGACTTTTCTTCTCCCCACCGTTATTCCGGCCTTCAGCTTTTCCTCCTCCTCCTCCTCCTCCTCCTCCCCATCATTATCATTTTCTTCTTCTCACTTCTACTTATGTTGCTTCTACTCTGGTCTATGCAAACCCATAGCCACGCCGTGGTAGCAATCGAACTCATATGCAAAACTTTTTTTTGCAATGTCTTTTTTTTCTTAGATCTCAGTCGTCTTTAGATCTATGAATTTGTATATTTATTTTTTATATCTATGAACTATAGATTTTTTTTTTTTTTAATTTTCAGATGTGTAGTCGAGATTTGGATAGTAGTGGTTGGATGGTACTGACCTCGCCTAGGCAGAGCCGTATGAGGCTGCTACCACTCATATTGGACATGCTCCGTCTAGAAGCTCAAACTTCTTATTTCTCTCTCTCTCATAATTTTCTCTCCCTGAACTCTGTAGTTCTAGCCTTCGCTGCATTCGTAATTAGGAGGAGAGAGCTATATATGATAAGAGTCATCCTTGTCTTCCCCTTCTTGTTATTATTTCTAGTTAGATTTATGGATTTGATCTTTTAACCTTTTATATTTACTTTTGTGTATTAGCCTTCGCTGAACTCTCAAGCTTATGATTTTCAAATGTTGTCTGTAGACACGCATGGCCACCACAACATTGCCTCATGTTCACATTAGTTTCTTTTGACTCGAGATTATTTTGCATTGTATCTATGACTCATATTGGAAAATTCTAGATTATGAAAAAAAGAAATATCGGATCCAATAACTTAGGAAAAAACATATATAAGACATACAAGAGATCATGACAAGCCTCCATCATTGTGGCTTAACACTACTAGCTAGGGATGGGCATAAAGTTATGTATTGAGGTAATATCTTTTGTGTTAATAAATAATTTAAATAATTAAATTCATCTCATTTAATCGGCTTAAATTTTTGAGTCATGTCGTGATTTAACATGGTATCTAGAGATCTTGAGTTTGCATCCGAATTCTACATTTCATCTCATTTAACTAAATATTTCCTCCAGGCTCCACATATGATAGCATCAACCCATTCGCATAACAGAGCCATGACAACAGTAATCTACCAACAGAGAAAAATATTACACTAACTGTTTACATGTCATGACAGCAATCTAACATGTCTAGATTAGTGACAATAGTACAGAAATAGAATCTACACAAGAACATTTGAAACAGAGAAACCAGACAACATTATATGCAAGACAGCGCATGGAAAACTTATGAAAACAACATTCTATGCAACATGGTATCCCGAGAAAAGATATATGAAGAAACTCCTGTCATCTCCCACCATCAAAGGCTACCATCGTATGGTCCTTCATGCTATCATATACAACACTGCTTTTAATAGCAACGTCATATGTATAAGAACCGGATGTCTCCCCCAGCAAGTACTCTCTCTCTTCTGAATTGGAACCAACGCTAACCCAAGAATGCTTGTCAATCTTTCTTAAACCTTCAAGTTCAGCAGCTACTTCCTTCATGGTAGGCCTATCTTCCCCTTTCAATTTGATGCACCTCCTTGCAAGATTAGCCACTTCCTTCAGCTGCTTCTCATTTCTTTTAGTCCCTAGATTCTGCTCAAGAACTTCAAATAGTCTATCCTCTTTAATAGCAGAAAGAAAATGCATAGCCAGACTTCTCTCTTCCTCCGGCCTATCAAATGAAAGTGCCTTTTCTCCGGTTAGTAACTCTATCAGGATGACACCAAAGCTATAAACATCACTTTTCTCAGTCAATTGGCTAGTTTGCATATATTCAGGGTCTAAGTATCCAAGAGTTCCTTGCATCAATGTAAATACTTCTATTTGGTCTAATGGAATCAATCTTGAAGCTCCAAAATCAGACACTTTAGCTGTGTAATTATTATCTAGTAATATGTTTGAAGACTTGACATCTCTATGAATTATAGGTGGAGAGGCTGCAGAGTGCAGATAAGATAGTGCCTCTGCTGTTTCTGCAGCAATCTTAAGACGAGCCTCCCATGAAATTCGTAAGGACCTATCTTTATGATGTATGTGCTCGAAGAGCGTGCCTTGGGAGATGAATTCATAGACTAGTAAAGGAACTTCTGTATCCAAACAACAACCCAGGAGTTTGACAACATTTCTATGGTTAATTTGAGAAAGTAAAAGCACCTCATTGACGAATTGCTCAATTCGGCTCGTATCCACAAGTTTGGACTTCTTGATTGCCACAACTCTATTATCGGATAAAAATCCTTTGTAAACTATGCCAAATCCACCTTCGCCAATGATTAGATTCTCATGATAATTGTTGGTGGCCTTTTTGAGTTCTTCTGCTCTAAAAATCTTGGTTGTTTCAACTGAATTTTGTCTCGAGAGTTGTTGACGTAAAATCACACCACCATTTTGGCGAAAGAATCTCTCTCTAAGTTTGATTAGCTTTCTTTGCTTGATTATCAAATACATCCAAGAGCTAGAGACCAGAAGTACTATAAAGCCTACACCACTAGCTGCAATGGAAAGAAACAGAGTATTATTAATTATGAGCCTCGAGCCATTGAGCATAATTCACAAACATCTGCACATTCCAAAAACATCTTTAACCAACACCTCCCATTACAATAAACTTTGTATGCTTACCAATGGCAGTCTTGTTCACTAGTCCGAGGTTCAAAGTGCACGATTCACCATCTTTTCTTCCGTCCCCACTGTACCACTTGGGGCAAGAACATGTATAATTCCCTTCTGTGTTAATGCATCTCTTTGGTGATGTGCAATTATTGAGATTTTCGTTCAGGCACTCGTTAACATCTGCAGATCGAACAGTTTGACATGGAATTAAGCCCAAGTTCAAGAAAATGAAACCGAAAACATGTTCTCAAATTGAAAAATTTAGTCATTAAGATTTTGATTTTGAGAAGCTTCTTAGACGTGGGTAGTAAGCAAGTACCTTTGCAACCAAGTGGGAGGTAGGGGTTGCCGTCGTAACCCTTCTTGCACTGGCAACGGTATCCATAGCCGTTTTCAGGATCATCACATGTGCTGTTCCCTCCACATATGTAATCAGGCTTGAGCTGAGCATACCTACACCTTTCCTTACCGATCGTCCAATCAAGTACCATCGGAATGGTTCCATTATTTTGGAGACTGGAAAGATAAATGGAGGAGAAATTGAAGAGTTTTTTCTTAACAACGAAAGCATAGCCGCAGGGATTGAAGTTCAATACTTTTGTGTGATTATAGTAGCTATGTACTTCCAAAGTCATATTGCTCACTCTTTCCGGGATCTCTACCTGGCAACAACCAATTCCAGTGCAAGTCCCATTCAAAACATTGCTTTGATTCTGGCAAATGGACATGCAGCCCATGGAGAAGTTTCCATTATTCTGGTTGCCCGTAAGGTATGCATATGTATCGCAGCCAACAGCAACGAACACGTTTTGGGTGTTAGAAATGGTAAAAGCATTGGAGGCGATTCTCAGACCGGTGAACTGGAAGTTTGTCGAGAGCCCCGACCCGTTGTTACAGACCTTGACAGTGTTCATGAAGATGTCAATCTGACCTTGGATGGAAATCTCTTGGACAACGACGCCCCGCTTCCATGGTTGGAGTCGTCCGTCCGACGATTTGGTGCAATTAATGAAAAAGCTCTTATTTTGATTTAGGTAGCAACCTTCACGTATACCAAATGGATATGGAATTTCAACATCTCCACACCAGTTGGGGCAGTTAGGGCGGGCAGATCCATTAGCTGCTGCTGCTAGTGCTGCAGTTGCCATTCCAGATAGTATTACGCCTACCCATATGACTTGCACAAGCATCCTATTATAACCGCCCATAATCGCCTCCATTACTATTTCTAAGAGGGATTGATAAAGTTTACTATTGTGGTTTTTGCCTGTAAAACTTGCCGTAGATGATCGATTTTTATAGACACATGGGAGTATCAAGAATAGTATTCCATGCACCAGGTATGAACGTGACCTATATACATTCCAGTACTGGCGGCGCAAATTAGTATGTGACGTCTACATCTAGTACTCGATAAGTCGTATAAGGGCACTCCCAATGGCTCTTGTAAGATAGAGTTTTCTTCAAAATATAAAGAAATGTTGTTAAAAGAGGACTCCATCAGAACTTGTATTTTACAAATATTTTACATTTTGATACAGTGATCCCTCTACATCTACAGAATCCTGTTCATGCTTGTAAACTTTTTTAATTAATTTCTCTTTCCTCCTCGTCCTTGTTTCCACATTGCTCCATATTTTTTTTATTCTCATTTCAAACCATCTCTCTCTTTCTCACGCTTTCTCCGTTGCTTGGCGCCAAATATAGAAGCATAGCCTTCTTCCTCGACTACGCTCGCTGCTTCCATCACCGATCATCTAGCTGCAAGCTCTGCTTTCATTGTTGAGGTAAACATTGGAATCTCTCTCTGTCTCTCACTCTCTCCAAAATGCATGAAAGCTTGAATTTTTTCTTCTTAGAATATGGTTGTAGGAGTTTGCGTGGGTACTATACCGATTCACAGAATATGAGTGAAATCTGTTGGCTTTCTTGGAATCTCTCTCTCTCTCGCTCTCTCTCTCTCATCTCCAAAACGCAAGAAAGCAGAAATTTTTTCAGAGCAATTTGTTCTCTCAACGATTTGGTTTTATTGCCTTTTCTCAAGGTATGACTCTTGCTATACGAGTTCGAGTTCCACAAAAAAACTTCTTCAGATGAAAAAAAATTGTTTCTTTCCCTTGCTATTAATATCATTGATTGTATCCTCAACATTTGATTGATTTTATGCAATCTCACAGCCCACTACCACCTCAAGAAATGAAAAAGAACAACTAGCTCTGCTTTTATGTATAAAAAAAAGATTCTATCTTGATCCCTAATGTTCTAACAGCTACTGACTTACACGATTGGAATAGACAAAATCTAATAATCTAAAAAGATACAAAATATTAAATCAAAAGTAAATATGTTAGTTGATGTGGTTTTGAAAATGTTGTTTTACATGGAGAAATGAGGCACCATTGGCTATGTAAATATGAACGACGTAGAATATATGACAAAGGGGGCACTATTCCTATACAATATGATCATGACTGAGTCAATCGATTCTCTATATCAGTCGTACGTACTTCAGAAAAACAACGAAAAGAGATAGAGAAGATTCTAAGACTTAGCTTTTCTTCTCTCTAATTATTTACATTGACCTGGTATTTACAGCTAGATCATGTAATAAACCTCTGATCGTTCTAACTCTCATTAAGAAATATTTGGAAAATAATTTCTCAATTATTTTAAAGGAAATTAAAAGGAGAATTTAATAAAGTTCTAGAGTACTTTTGTATTGTTGTTCATGAGATAGATCGAGAAGCAGTACAAGAAACAGGAATTTGCAGAGCTTAACTCGATCTTTATAATGTTTTAATTCCATCATGTGCATTACACTATCTGCAGTATTTGGTACAAATAGAATAGTTTGCTCTTCCCCTCCTATCTTTTGTGCTATTTTATTCATAAAAAATGTCTTCTAGTCATTGATGGTCAGAGTATACCCCATTGTCATTTTCCTAATGTTCTAAACAGCTACTGACTTGCACAACTGGAATAGACAAAATCAAATGATCTAAAAGGATACAAAATATTAAATCAAAAGTAACTATGTCAGTTGATGTGGTTTTGAAAATGTTGTTTTATAATATATCTATGATATATTAAGTGTCATGTATGAATGTTGTGGAATGTGCATTTCTGATTTTTTCTGCTATATATATATATATATATATCTTTTGGTAGTAAATTTCTTCCAAGTTCATATTTCATATCAATCAACCTTTAAGAAAAATATAAAGATTTGCAATGATTTCTTTATGAATAAAAAGATGATCACTTTAATTGCTTTTGTTCCCCAAGTCCACCTCCATTCAGGTATATCCACTGCACCCACACGATGAGAGGTATGCAATCAAACAAAGCACTCACTCCCTCTAGAATTTCTGTGATTATGTTTGTGTGGCCCTCAAGAAGTAGATAGCTCTGGTACAAATTTTCTACAGATTCTCCCAACCCCATCTGTATCATGTATATATATACATACATATATATATATATACATACATACATATATATATATATATACACATAGATAAATAGATAGAGGAAATCAAAGATAGATCAAGTTGAATATTTCGTTTGGGTCTGTTGAGGACCATAAATTGCAGCCCCCTTTTGGGTTTGTTGAGGACCATAAATTGTTGCTATTTATGGATTATTTTGTGAAAAAATTTTCTGCTGTTTAGCATGTTCATCTACTCTGTTCTTTGTTAGTTTAGCCTACTATATGTTTTAGTTTAGTATGTTCATCTATTCTGAAATTTGTTTGAGTTTTTATTAAAACAAGTGGTACTTATCAAAATTTAGAATTTCACAAATATGAATATTGAGTTTGATTGAGTTCTATGATCCCATTTTTTTTCTTTTTCTTTTTTCCTTTAAAGGATGGATTCACAACTCCATGGAGTTCATTCCTTCACTACCCTCTTACAAGAGGGGGAAGAAAGCTACAATGACTACCTCATCACATCTTTGAATGACTTAGAATCCCAAGTTACTTCACCCAACCCAAAATAAGGGACTGCTAGAAAAACTAAATCTAGACAAGGAAACTTTAGTACAGAAAGGGACAATTTACTAGTGTCAGCTTGGCTTAATACTAGTTTGGACCCAATCAATGGGGTTGATCAATCTAAACATTCATTTTGGGCTTGAATTCATGAATATTATGAGAAAAACAAAAAACCCACATCTTGTGAACGTAGTTCCAGCTCTCTCACAAATAGATGGTCTACCATCCAACATGCTACAAATAAGTTTTGTGGGGCCTTAGCACAAATTGAAGGAAGGTCTCCAAGTGGGATTACTGAGCAAGATAAGGTGCACAAATAATATCATTTTATTTCATCGTTTATAGGACATTGTATTAGATATATTTCACATCTCATTTACTGATTGGAAAGAAGGCTGAAAAGAAGCGAAAGAGGCAAGATAATACCTCTTCCAATCTTGCTGATTTGGTAACTGAAATGAGAGAGGAGAAGAAGAGAGCAAATGCTGAGAAGGAAGAAGATAGGAAAGAGCTTATCCGCCTTACAAAAGAGAGGCTTGATTTGGATCAACGGAGAGAAGAGAATGAACTTATGAGGATGGACACCTCAAGTTTACCTCCAATGCAGCAAGAGTATTTCCGCAGCCTCCAATTGGAAATAATTGAGAAGCAAAGGTCTTGAAAGCCATGACTGGATTGTGTATGGGCTGCTGTTTTGGATTTTTTGAAAGGTAACAATGTAGCAACTTTTGGGAATGCTCATTTGTTAGTTTTTTGTATAGAACATTGCACAAACCTCAAGCCACAAATTCAGCCACATTTGAAAGTTCTAATTTGATAGCTTTTTGTATAGAACTATGCACAAAACTGAAGCCACAATGCAGCCAGTGGATAGTCCAGATTTTATTTTGTATAGAACACAACACAATTCCCACACTAAACTGTCTTATTAGTCTAATGTGTTATTTGTTGGGGTAATTATGATTGTGGCACACTAAAGTGTTGTTGTGAATGGTTTGAGATTATGTGAATGAATGAGCATGAATGAGTATTATGTGAATGAATATATTTGCTACAGAGTTTATTATATGAATGAGCATGAATGAGTATTGATGGTGGCACACTTTATTATAGATTTGAATGAGTATTATGTGAATGAATATAGTAGTGATGTGCTTGGCCCTTGCTTTCTGAGTTTATCCATTTCCTTCTTGGTTTAAATACATTTTTTTCTTAATAAATGAAATATCGATATAAAAAGATGCTAGAAAAGGGGGCATCTTCCAGGTGCAAGAGGTACACCAAATGGAAGATGAACAGTTATTTACACTTTTCTGACCATTTGTAACTTATAAGTGGACTATGTGTAGAATTGTGGGCTTCATAATGTAGTGGAATGTAGCAGTCTTACTTGTCAAAACAAACCAACAAAAAAAGAAAAGTATATAGCAGTCTCGAGTATGAGATTGAAACTCGAGATTGAACTTTTGAATTCATCTTATTAAGACTTTTTTTTTTGGGGGGTGGTGGGGGGGGGGGGGGGTGGGGGGAGGATTTTGCCATCACTATGCTTTAGTTAAAATGGTTTGCTTAATATGGCCTTTTTATTTTTATTTTTTATATATAAGTACTATGGCCTCTTTTTTGTGATTTTGTAGTTAGAAATTCACTCAAAAATGTGTTATTTGCTTGTTCATGAAGGACCCATATGACAAAAGGAGAATAATATGTGATGAGAAGCTAAAGAACTCTTTGACGTTGACTCCTTTACTAGTTTTACAGTATCAAAACTCTTGGTTTCTCATTTCATCAAGACTGAACACTTTATTAGTACAGATTAGATTCAGGTGGGGGCATATTAATGTTTAGCAGATGTCCCACTAGGATTAATGTTTGTCGGATGTTCTATATATATTTATAATTATATATATATAATTTTTTAATTGGCTTTGACTACAAAACAAGACAAGAGACCCAAAAGTTCAACTTACAAAACAAGACAAGAATATAACATTAGGCTTAATATAGTGAAATTAAGGAAATTAAAGTTACATCTTGTACAAAACAAGAATATAACATTAGGCTAAACATAGTGAAATTAAGGAAATTAAGGTTACATCTTGTACGAAACAAGAATATAACATTAGTCTAAACATAGTGAAATATAAAATACAAGTACTTAAGATTGACTATATATTTCCCATAAATGTTCAATAAGATCCGATTGGAGTTGAGAATGAAGTCCTCGATCTCGAATGTGATGATGACGTTGAATGAAGTTTACAAATTCATTTGTATGCTCATGGGACACTGGCTCTTGGGATATTTCATCACTTTGTTCATAAACGAAGTCTTCTACTCGAAGATAAGTATGCCGCTCATCTTCTACGATCATATTATGCGAAATTATACATGCCATCATAATCTCCTTTAGCGTTTATCGATCATAAAATCGTGCAGGTCCACGTACAATTGCAAATCGAGCTTGAAGCACTCCAAAAGCCTGTTCTATATCTTTTCTTACTAATTCTTGAGCTGCAGCAAAATGTTTTTTTTTTTTTTTTTATGGCCATGTGGAGCATGAATTGTTTTGACAAATGTCGACCACGAAGGATATATACCATCAGCAAGATAATATTCCATTGAGTAGTCATTTCCATTTATTGAGTAGTTGACCTTCGGAGCACGTCCTTCAGCGAGCTCTCTAAAAACAAAAGAGTGTTCTAGGACATTAATATCATTATGAGAGCCTGGTAATCCAAAAAATACATGTCATATCCAGAGGTCGTATGACGCTACGGCTTCTAAAATTATCCTTGGTTCATGAATGTGACCACAATACATTCATTTCCATGCACTTGGACAATTTTTCCATTTCCAATGCATGCAATCAATATTTCCTAGCATCCAAGGAAACCCACGACTTTCTCCAACTGCGAGCAATCTAACAATATTGTTGTCGTTTGGTGATCTTAAGTATTCGTTGGAGAATATGCTAATGACAGCCTTAACAAATTTCTTCAAACACTCGGTTGCTGTATTTTTTGCAATCCTTAAGTATTTGTCCACAAAATCAACAGATACTCCATAAGCTAATATTCTCATCGCATCAGTTATTTTTTTAAGGGAGGAATGCCCAAATCTTCTAGCAGCATCTCTTCTTTGGATGAAGTATGGATCATATGCTTCGACTTCAGCTTGAATATGCAAAAATAGATGACGTTGTATTCGGAATCTCCTACGGAATAGATTCGGAGGATATATGGGTGATTCAGCAAAATAATCTTGGAAAAGACGTTGTGGCCTTCAAGCGAATTTCTTCGAATGAATATACGGCGCGAAATAGAATTACGATGAGATGTCGAGCCTCTTTCATTACCCAAACGTTCTGCTTCCATTGCAAGAGCTAAATTTAATTCGAACTCCTCATCAGATGACGAAGAGTCAAATACCTCATAGACAAGATCCATAAGAACTATATAGAAAGAAGAATAAGAAGAATTTTGTAAAGAAATGAAAATGAAGATGTTGGTGAAACTTTATGAAGAAATGGTATTATTTATAGTTGAAGTTTTGAGAAAACTAAAAGAATATTCTTAGTATATACTAGAGAATATACTTTCACATTTATCGAAAATGAATATTCGCGGAATATACCGAAAAATATCTTAAGAATATTCTTTCACAATTATCGAAAATGAATATTCACAGAATATACCGAAAAATATCTTAAGAATATTTTTTTACAATTATCGAGAAAGGATATTCTCATAATATACTTTGAGAATTATATAATTTCTTATTTTTATTTTTTGAATTAATTTATATTTTGGTTTAGCTTATAAATTTGGATTAATTTAAAATAGAACATAATTTATTGCATTGTATATGGGGAGATATTGCAAATATCAAAAGATATGAGGGTATTATTGATAGTTAGAGAAAATATTTGAAATGAATAAAAAATATTAAAAAATATAATATTTAAATGATATGAAGAAAAAATAGATAAGCTGATGTATGATATATTGTAAAAGTCAGTATGTAAAATAGAAAAAGTGAGTTTTGGTGATGTATTTTAAAGGATAGGATGAAGAAGCCATTGGGAGTGCTCTAAGTCAGTGTTGAGAAGGGCAAAGAGAAAAAATCTACACAGCCTCCTACTATTCACACAACCTCCACACACCACATCTTTTTTAATTTTTATTATTTTTTTCTTTTATAAAAAATTTAATATATGAATATTAAATAGAAGAATTGAATGAGTTTAAAAAGAATAAACTCAAAACATATTAAAAAAATATTAAAATTTTTTAAAAATATGGTGTGTGGAGGTTAGGAGGTTGTATAACATTGCTCGCCAAAAAAACACTCCATCAATATAGCATTTAGGCCTCATTTAGGATTAGATGAAATAAAAATTTTGTGAATAGTAGTGAAAATGGTTTGTAAATAATAGTAAAATAGTTTAAATTAAGATGTTCTATTGAATTTTGAAAAATGAGAGAGAAAATGTTAAATAAAATTATTATAAAGTTAAACTATTGTTAAAATATAATTTTTTAATATTATTATTTTTTTGAAATTTAAAAAATTTGAATTGTTTTCTTTGTTTTGTTTGGAAAATTAGGAAATTTGTAATAATTATATATTAATCAGATGAAAAAGTTAAATATTTAAAATTGAAAAGTATTTGTATTTTTAGTGATGTTTGGGAAGTAAATTATGAAAAAATTGAGATAAAATGAGATAATTTATATTTTAAAATGAAATCTTAATCACAATAAATTCATTTTGAACCACAGATAAAAAATAGATAAATAAATTCATTTTGCACCATTTCTTTCATTCACATGTAACAATGAAGATCATTGTACCGGGTTGCATCTTTTTCATTATATCAAAGAGCTAGAAGGTATCTTGTTCATCCTTTCAGCCCTTGTATATTTTTCTTATATTTTTGGTCTTCCAACTATTTATCTTTAACTTTCTAGGAAGAGAAATGTTTGGCCATGTTATAAGAAAATTACTCAATTATGTAAGTTTCGTCTGCACAGATCAGATCCAACATATCGCATTAAACCATATCATTGTTTAAGTACTACTAGATCTTTGTTTAAATCTAGACTCTTTCAATTATAAAATATCAATTTAACATGTCAATTTGTAAGAACTGTTTGCTAATTGCTCCATATGGAACTTACTCTTTTCTCTGTGTTTTCAAATAACATAATCATTGAGTCCAAGAGGTGGCGTAATAGTTTTGGAGCGGGCCATATAAACCAGACGTGTTGGGTTTGAAAATGCTCTGCATTCACTCTCTTTGAGCCATCGGACTAAGAAATTTCTTTATCCATCATATATAAGATAAGCTGGGATGATCTTTTCTTAATATCTCAATTACCAAAAAACACAGTGGGAGAGATAGAAATGAACAAATTGCGTCGTGTTCAGACATATGTTTATATCTTCGAGTTGGATAAATGAAACTACTCATGTTGTCATTGAGAAGGACATGAATAAGAAAGTAGTGGACATTGAGATGACATGAATAAATAAAAGTAGTCATATGTGACCATATATATGACGTGTAGTAGGAAGATTTCATTTGCAGATTTTTCAAACCTGTCATTTGCACTGATTTGTTTTTATTAAACCTAACGATAAAATATGCCTGAATAAATGCAAAAATAATTGCACAAGTCAACTGCCTTTTAAAGTCGTGTTTTGTAATTTGTCTTGTAATTCCCGGCCTTCTTGAGACTATTCAAAATATTTCTGTAAGAATAATCAACTAGAAGGGACCATTAATTTCTATTATACATTTATTTTGGCAAAACCAGTACATTTTTTTTTTTCAAAGAATAATACTATAAACGATACTCTCTTCTCATTAGGTAAAATATGACACTTTTATTATGGATCTTTGAATGATCTTTTTTTTTTTTTTTTTTTTTTTTACAAAGAAAATAGAAAAATTAGTAAGCAATGTCATCTCATTGGCCGGATGAAAGTGAGATGTTAGCTAGTGTGGAAATCAGGCCTATAGTAGTTAGAACTTGTCGAGTTTCCCGGAAATTGAGTTCTGAAGTGGGCTAGTCCAACTATTGGAACGGTCAAACTTAATATTAATGGGAAATGTTTTGACATTTTGGAATTATTTGGAGGAGGTGGGGTCATTGAAGATGCTGAAGGAAAATTTGTGGTTGGTTTTTCCTCACACTGAGAAATTTCTTTATCCATCATGTATAAGATAAGCTGGGATTATCTTTTCTCAATATCTCAATTACCAAAAAACACAGATGGAGAGATAGAAATGAACGAATTGCGTCGTGTTTAGATATATGTTTATATCTCTTCAAGTTGGATGAATGAAAACAACTACTGATCATGTTGTCATTGAGAAGGACATGAATAAGAAAGTAGTGGTGGTCATTAAAGATGCTGAAAGAAAACTTGGGGTTGGTTTTTCCTCACATTATGGTAAAAAGAAAAGAAAAAGATTACGTACCCAAGTAAAGCTAAGTACTACGGTTTATGTTGAGTTATACGTAGGTGGCTTTGGAAATTAAAATTTAAAACAGACACCTGGCCTTTTCTCTATTACTTTGTTATGATTTAATACTCCAATTTTTTAATTAATTATTTCATGTCACTTATTTCCAAAATAAAGTATAAATCAAATAACATACATGCAGGCGGAACTTGGATTTGGTGCCGGGAGCGATTAGCAAAGTGTGTTGTAAATAGGAATAAATAATAACTGACATTTAAACCAGACTTAATTATTTTAACTCCAAGGGTGGTGTAGTGGTTAGGGAGTGAGCTGTATAAACCAGACTTCTTGGCTTTGGAAGTACTCAGCATTCACACTCTGGAGACATCAGACTAGGAAAATGTTTTCATAAATTATTCCTTATTAAAAATTTTATAAATCTTGAGATTAGTTAGGATTATTTTTATTCAATAGTACAATTTCTCAATTACGAAAAACGGAAGGAAAAAAAAAAAAAAAAAACTGAGGGAGAGATAGAAACGAACAAATTAGATATTTATATCTTCAAGTTGGATGAATGAAAACAGTTGTTGTCATTGAGAACGACATGAATAAGAAAGAAGTGGTCATGTGTGAACATATGACGTGTAGTAAGGAGATTTCATTTGTATATCTTTCTAAACCTATTAATTGGACTGATTTTTTTATTAGCCTTACGAGTAAAATGTGGCTGAAATAAGTTCAAAGTCTTTCAAAGTCGTGTTTTTGTCTTGTTCGATCGGCTTGAGACTACTCAAAATATTTATACATGTACCCTTCTCTTGGACTAGAAGGTAAAGTATTAGCTGGCATATATGGAATTGATATGGGAATAATCAACTAGAAAGGACAACTCAAGTTACTTTCAAAAAAAAAAAAGAAAAGGACAACTCAAATGCCATTTCGGCTACGGATGATGCTACCGGGTCATCTAAAAGGTTGATGGAATCTAAAGTTTCACTCTTTTTCTTTTATATTTTTGAACGTTTTTTTATTTTAAATATGTTTTTATTAAAAATCACATGTCACCATGTGTCTCGTCAACAGAAAATGGATAGTAACAAAATAATATCCCTATCATTATCTAATTTTAGTATTTTTATACCAAAATTGAAGTACAATGTGTTCTCCTTTATCATAAGATATTAATAACATTCACTACAACATAATTTGTCTTTTGTGATAGAAGAAACTGTCACAAAAAATTACCAAAACGTCACTAAAAATATTTGGTGATGGTTTGAAATCGTCACCACGACTGTCACCTAATGTGCGTCACAGAAAACAATTGGTAACGGTTTACTGTTGAACCGTCACTAAAAATATTTTTAGTGACAGTTGAAGGTATTCCATTTGGTTGAACGTTCGAACGTTACTTTTTTTTTTTACGGTTAAGAACTGTCACAGAAAGTAACGTACAGACGTCAAATTGAACGTTCAAATGGCAACCCGACCGATTGGCATTCAAATGAGAGAATTTGACGTTCGTTGATTATAGTTCGAACGTATCATATTTACGTTCGAACGTTTATGCGTCCGAACGTTCATTATAATAAACGTTTGAAATTCAGTTCGAACGTTAACGGACAAATGTTCAAACGTAATGGATTTAACGTTTGGACGTTATTCGAATGTAAACGAATGAGCGTTCGAATGCAAGTGCTACGTTCGGGGCTTTGTTCGAACGTTAATCGTTTAATCGTTCGAACGTAGAGGCCTACGTTCGAATGTTACTATCCAATTTTATGTATTCACGTTTGAGCGTTAGTTTGAATGTGAACCAACGTTCGAACGTTTTTAATTTACAGTCAAACGTACAGATCAGAAATACTAATTTCATAAAATTTAAAAACATACCAATTGTATCATATTACATACCATCAATTAACAAATAACAATGTCTTATAAAATTTTAAAATTAGATATTAAAACTAGCCGCCAATACTAATAAAATTTATTTCTTTTTTTTCCCTTGCCCATCGCGATTCTGTTGCAACGACATAACACGCTCCATTTGCACCATCGTCTCTTGTTGCACTTGCTCTTGGACTTCACTGCGTATTCTTTCCTCCTGGTCTCTCTGTTGGTTCTGCAAACGCATCTCTAAATGAGACTATCGTTCTAAGAGAGACTCTAACTCTTGCTATCTCGAGCTCATATACTCATTCTCACGCCGTGCAGCTTCTAAATCTTTAGTAAGATTATCAATTTGTGAAGTCGATGAGGTTGAAGAGGCTGAACATCTATGCTTAATAGATTGTCCAAAACCACTTGCCATATTAGACTGCGGCCCGAGCACTTGCGTGAATATGTCTATGTCACTAAGGGAGGATTCTCCAGAAGCCGACTGCATCTCCATCATTTTTCCCTATAATTTTAAAGGTAATGATCGTTAATAAGTAACGTATTAAAAGAAATAGAAATAAGAAATAAATTATTCACATGTTACATCATTTATTTAACAAAATTAACACTGCTTACATAATTATCTGCAGCGACAGGATCCATCCACTCACTATGCTCATTAGTGTGAGCAGCAGCATAGACATGAATGAGAGAAAAGTTTTCAGGATCATCACGTTTCTAACAAAGCGGCATATGCAATTTTAAAAAGATAATGTTAGTATTTAAATAAAATAATATCAGTAAAATAAATGAATTCTATAATTTTTTTAATTACTATTTTTTCAGCAAGACGGTGGAATGACCTTGAACCGGCACGATGGTGGACAGTCAGAGCGAATCTATCCTGTGCATTTGTAGAACTCAAGTGTTACAAAATATATTGAATTGATATGGGAATAATCAACTAGAAAGGACAACTCAAGTTACTTTCAAAACAAAAAGAAAGGGCAACTCAAATGCCATTTCTACTACGGATGATGCAACCGTGTCATCTAAAGTTTAATGACCATCTTGATGTCTACGTGGTTCATTAAAAAAGAAATAAATACAAACACAAAAGGGTAGATGGAGTCTAAAATTTCAGTCTCTCTTTTTTATACTTTTGGAAGTCTATTTATTTTGAATATATTTTTATTAAAAACCACATATCACCATGTGCCTCGTCAGGAGAAAATGGATAATGGGAGGGTAACCCTATCATTATCTAATATAGCATAGTACTGGATACCATCAAACTCGCAAAAAATTGGAAGAATGCCTAATGCTATTGTGTTTTCCTTTGGGCCAAAGACCCAACTGTTCTTTGAATTTTGTTAAAACCCCAGAAAGAAGGAGCAACAATACAAAACCCACCAAAATTCTGAATAGAAGAAGGCCCAAGAAAAGCAAAGATGCAAGGTACGTAACCGAGCCGAAGCCAACTTCTCAACAAGTATATGAATGACAATATTGGTATTCCCATATCAAAATTGAAGTACACTGTCTTCTCCTTTATCATAAGATATTAATAACATTAAACTCCAAGCTTCTTTTTATTTATTTATTTATTTTTTGGCAATGTTGTTTTCAAAATAAAACAAGGGTTCCATGCATGTGAAATTGCCTAAACTTGAAGATTACATGAATAAATGACTAAACACTTGCAAATTTTAGGTTCTAGAACTGTCTTGACGACAAAAGAAAATAAAAATTTAGCACCCGATCGAGTAGTCAAAGTTTTTGGGTTGGTGTCAAGTAAAATTTCGATAAATAAATTGATTTTGCACCATTTCTTTCATTCACATTTAACATTAATGAAGATCATTGTACCGGGTTGCATCTTTTTCATTATATCAAAGAGCTAGAAGGTATCTTGTTCATCCTTTCAGCCCTTGTATATGATCTTTATTATATTTTTGGCCTTCCAACTATTTATCTTTAACTTTCTAGGTAAGAGATATTACAGCACCTCAGAATCTCAGAATTAGATCCCATGATTCTTGCCAAATCCCGCCAATTTTGCTCTTAAACAGTTACCAAATATTTGTTTTAATTGTATAGCCGTTTATGATTTTATTTCCATGTATATCATTCCTATTGTATAGCTATATATTTACACGATACATCAATGAAAAGTATGAAGATATTATTCAGTAAAATTGTTTCTTAACATGGTATTAGGCCTACCTTAATCCTGAGCCCCTCCCTGCCAAGCCCCATGTCTTCTTCCTTTGAAAATTCCATGTCTTTTTCCTCTGAAATTTCCTCCCGACACGTGCTTCATCCCTCTGATTCTCCCAGCCTTGTCCTCATCTTTGGTCATCTAACCGGCGATAATTTCTCCAAATGGCAACGCGCTCTTCGCCGAGCCCTCAATGCCAAGAACAAACTATGCTTTATTGATGACACACTCAAAGCCCCCCGAAAAACTTCTTCTGATTATGCCCAATGGAGCCGTACCAAGGACATAGTCCTCACTTGGATTCTCAACACCATTACCCCTTCTCTTGCCAATTCCCTTGACTACCACGATGACCCCCGTGCTGTTTGGCTCGACCTTGAGTCCCGTTTTTGCCACGACAACAATGCTCGCTTATTTCATCTCAAAAGAGAAATATCTAATCTTCACCAAAATCACCTCTCCATACCCGATTATTACAATAGCATCAAACAGCTACGGGATGAATTAGGGAACCTCCAACCCACCACCAATGCCACCACTTTAGAGAAAATACCTGAGGACGAATGGGTGTTCCAATTTCTTTTAGGACTCAACGATTCATTCGCAACTCTTCGATCCCAAATCCTTGCCACTGATCCTCTTCCATCTCTGAACTGAGTCTTCTCCATTCTCTTTCAAGAGGAACAACAACGGCTCCTCCAAGTCTCTCGCATTTCGTCGGAAACCATTGCCCTTGCTGCTCGAAATTCCACCCACAAACGGCCACCACTCAAATGCACCGAATGCGGTAAAGATGGACACCTGCGCAACCGCTGCTGGCTCATCATCGAATACCCACCTAAGCGTGAACCCCACAACCACCGCAAGCCTTCGCTGCTCGGGAAACCACCTTCTGCCACAATTCACCTCGCCGACTCCTCCTTGAGTCCCATCCTAAGTCTCTCTCCGGAAGATTATCAACAACTAAAGCTCATCTTGAAAACCCCCACTCCGATGGCAAACTTCGTTGGTAACTCCTTCTCAACCCCCTCTATTTTTTATCCTCACACTAATTGGATCATCGACAGTGGCGCTAGTGATCATATGAGCCACTGTCGATCATCCTTCTTGAGTCTTCAGCAGTCTCTTTTGAGCCGTAACATTCGGCTACCCACGGGAGAAATGATTCCCGTCGAAGGTGTTGGCACCATTCGATTATCAGAGACCCTCACCCTCTCCAATGTCATTTTTGTCCCTCTTTTCCATTATAATCTCCTCTCTATCCCTCAACTCACTCGTAATTTATCTTGTGTTCTCCTCTTCCCATTTTCTTCATGTTTTTTTCAGGACCTTTAATTGAAGAGGCTGATTGGAGCGGGTGAAGCTTACAATGGACTCTACATTTTTCGGTCATCTCAACCCACTTCCTTCTCCGCTCACCATCTTGATAATAAGACCCTATGGCATCAATGTCTAGGTCATCCTTCTAGTTTTGTTATTCCTCATATTTTTAATAGTCCATGTACTCTTTCTCATTGCGATGTTTATACTCGTTCTAAACATACTCGCTTACCTTTTTCAACTCATGCTAATAATACAAGTCCAATTCCTTTTAATCGACTTTATTGTGATATTTGGGGTGGATATTCTACTGCTTCTATTTGTGGCGCACATTATTTCTTGACTATTGTTGATGATTTTTCTCGCACTACCTAGATTTATTTAATGTGTTTTAAATCAGAAACATTTAGCCATTTAATGCATTTCTTTGCCCTTGTTGAAAACCAGTTTAATTCCACTGTTAAAATTATTCGTACTGACAATGGCCAAGAATTTCTCTCCCAAAATCTCCAAAACTATTTTCATGATCACGGTATCATTCATGAACGTACTTGTATTGAAACTCCTCAACAAAATAGTGTTAGCAGAACGTAAACACAGGCACCTATTGAACATTGCTCGTAACCTTCGTTTTCAGGCACATTTACCCCTCAAATTTTGGGGCGAATGTGTCCTTACTGCTGCTTATCTCATCAATAGAACCACTAGTCGCTCCCTTCAAAATCAAACTCCTTTTAAACTTCTCTTCAACACTTCGCCCACCTACACTCATCTTCGGGTGTTTGGTTGTCTTTGCTATGCCCAAACCCTTACCACTCATCGCGATAAATTTTCACCCCATGCTTCTCGTTGTGTATTCCTCAGTTACCCAAGCAACCGTAAAGCTTATAAGTTATACAATCTTGACGCACACGACATTTTCTACTCCCGTGATGTTACCTTTCATGAAAATCAATTCCCTTTCCAAAATTCTGTGTCTCCACATACACATAATTCCCTCATTCTTCCTTTATCCATTCCAGACAATCCTTCTTCTCCACCCACCTCAGAATCAACCATACTCATTCCAGAAAATCCCTCTTCTCCACCCACCTCAGAATCGACCATACCTCCCGATCCTACTCCCCCCACTTCTCTCCCCCACCGCACTATCACTCAACCAGCTTATCTTCTTGATTATGTTTGTCCCACCATACCCACAGATTCTACTGCTACTTCAACCGCTGCACAGTCCTCAGGTACTTCTCATCCCTTATCTACATTTCTCTCATACTCTCATTTTTCTCCTGCTCATTATTCATTCTTAACTGCCCTTACTGCCACTGTTAATCCTACCTGTTACTATGAAGCTACTCACCACTCTCATTGGCATGAAGCTATGGCCTCTGAACTCCATGCTCTTGAAGAAAACTCTACTTAGACACTTGAACCTCTCCCTTCTGGTAAGAAACCCATTGGTTGCAATTGGGTTTTCAAGACCAAACTACAAGCAGATGGTACAGTTGAGCGCCACAAGGCTCACCTCGTGGCGAAAGGCTACACTCAAGTTGAAGGCATTGACTATCATGAAACTTTTGCTCCAGTCGCCAAAATGACCACAGTCCGCTGTGTTCTCGCTGTTGCTGCTGCCAAACATTGGATTATTCACCAAATGGATGTCCACAATGCATTCTTACACGGCGACCTTGATGAGGAAGTTTACATGTCACCACCTCTCGGTTATTGTCTTAAGGGGGAGACACGGGTTTGCCGTCTTCGGAAATCTCTCTATGGCCTCAAGTAGGCCTCTCGGAACTGGTTTTTTAAACTAACATATGTTCTTCTTACTACAGGTTTTATTCAGTCTCAAGCCGATCATTCTCTCTTTACGTTGATCACTGCTACCAGTCTCACCATTATACTTGTTTATGTCGATGACATTTTGGTTGTCGGCAATGATTTCTCTCAGGTTACCCATTTCAAATCTGTTATTTCCACGCACTTCAAAACCAAGGATCTTGGCCCTCTCAAATATTTCCTTGGCCTTGAAGTTGCTCGATCCCCTTCCGGCATCTTTCTCAACCAACGGAAATATGCCCTGGACATCCTTGCCGATAGCGGTCTACTTGATTCGCGACCTGCTTCCTTTTCTATGGAACAAAACCTGAAGCTCAATGACACTGATGGCAATCTTCTTCCTGATCCAGGCTCTTACCGACGGTTAGTTGGACGACTCATTTATCTCACCATCACCAGACCTGATATTGTTTTTGCAGTGAACATTCTCAGCCAATTCATGCATGCCCCCTGGCTTCGGCACATGACAGCTGCCACTCGCATTCTATGCTACATTAAAGGCACTTCAGGTCAAGGCATATTCTTCTCTTCCTCCAATGATTTGCATGTTCGTGCCTATGCAGATTCTGATTGGGCTAGTTGCCCTACCACTCGTCGCTCTACTACTGGTTTCTTCATCACCTTTGGTTCTAGTCCCATTTCTTGGCGTACCAATAAACAAACTACGGTTGCTCGCTCTTCCACGGAAGCTGAATATCGCGCCATGGCCGTCATCACATGTGAACTAGTTTGGCTTCAGGAGCTTCTTCATGACCTCAGCATCTCTCACATTGATCTCATGATTCTATATTGTGACAATCAGTCTGCCCTTCACATTGCTCAAAATCTCGTTTTTCATGAGCACACCAAGCATATTGAAATTGACTGCCATATTGTTCGTGACAAACTTCGTTCTGGTCTCTTCACCACCGCTCATCTTCCCTCTTCTGAGCAAATTGCCGACATCTTCATCAAAGCTTTAGGTTCTGATCTATTTCATCATTTATCTCGTAAGTTGGGCATTACGGATCTTCATGCACCAACTTGAGGGTGAGTATTACAGCACCTCAGAATCTCAGAATTAGATTCCATGATTCTCAGGAAATCCCTCCAGTTTTGCTCTTAAACAGTTACCAAATATTTGTTTTAATTGTATAGCCGTTTATGATTTTATTTCCATGTATATCATTCCTATTGTATAGTTATATATTTACACGATACATCAATAAAAAGTATGAAGATATTATTTAGTAAAATTTTTTCTTAACAAGAGAAATGTTTGGCCATGTTATAAGAAATTAGTTTCGATCCAACATATTGTATTAAACCATATATCATTGTTTAAGTACTACATCTTTGTTTAAATCTAGACTCTTTCAATTATGAAATATCAATTTAACATGTCAATTTGTAAGAACTGTTTGCTAATTGCTGCATATGGAACTGACGCTTTTCTCTGTGTTTTCAAATAACATAATTATTGAGTCTAAGGGGTGGCGTCGAAAGTCTATCCATCATAAGATAAGCTGGGATTATCTTTTCTCAATAGTACAATATCTCAATTACCAAAAATAAAATCGAGGGAGAGATAGAAATGAACAGGTTGCGTCGTGTTCAGAGATATGTTTATATCTTCAAGTTGGATGGATGAAAACAACTCATGTTGTCATTCAGAAGGACATGAATAACAAAGTAGTGGTCTTTGCGATTACATGAATAAATAAAAGTAAGTAGTCATATGTCATGACCTGCATATATATGACGTGTAGTAAGAAGATTTCATTTGCATATTTTTCAAACTATTCAAAATATTTATGCAAGAATAATCAATTAGAAGGGACCATTCAAATGTAAGAATAATAACCACATTGCCTTCTCAGTATGTAAAATGTGACGGTACTTTTATCATCTATCTTTGAATGATCTTTTATTTCTTTTAGAGAGAAAATATTAAAATTAGTGAGCAATGCCATCTCATTATAGTGGGATGAAAATGAAATGTGAGTGTAATGTATAGATTTTTTTTAAGAGAAATGATATTTACAACTGTGAATTATATAACCGCTGCGTAATTATTTTAAAAAAGATGAATAAAATATAAAATCTATATAAAAAAATTAATTTTTTAATAATAAATTTTATTTTTTTTAAAACGATTATACAATATTTATATATTTTACGATTGTATACAGAATTATTCGGTCATTAAAGATGCTGAAGGGAAATTTGCGGTTGGTTTTTCCGCACATTATGGTTAAAAGAAAAGAAAAAGATTACGTACCCAAGTAATGGTAAGTACGGTTTATGTGGAGTAGGTAGGTGGCTTTGGAAATTAAAATTTAAAACAGACACCTAGCCTTTTCTCTATTACTTTGTTATGATTCAATACTCCAATTTTTTAATTAATTATTTAATGTCACTTATTTCCAAAATAAAGAATATATAAATCAAAGAAATGCATGGAGGCAGAACTTGAATTTGGTGTCGGGATGATTAGCAAAGTGTGCTATATATAGGGATAAATAATAACTGACATTTAAGAT